>OX359280.1:36331554-36334054 GCA_947179155.2 Hedera helix | reverse complement strand
TATTATAATTGTTTAAACAAAAGAGTTAAAAGACATTTTCTTTATTTCATTTAATTACTATTTAACATTAATTAAATAGTAAGTAATTAACTACCTTTAGTTATTATTTAATAATAACTTACTAGATTTATTTATTATTTAAAATTAACCAAATAATAAATAATTATATTATAAATAATCAAATATCTTTACTTATTATTTAATAATAACTAATTAACAAGATTCATTTATTATTTAAAGTTAATTAAATAATAAATAATAAAATTATATAGTAAATACTCAGTTATTATTTAATAATACATAATAACTAACTGAATTTATTATTTAAAGTTAATCAAATAATAAATAATTAAGTACTCAATCTTAGTTGTCTTTAATTATTATTTAATAGTAATTAAATAATAATTAATTAATTTATCATTCTTGTTTATTATTTAATATTAATTAAATAATAAATAATTAATTTAATCATAAATTCTGAAGATATAATATTAAACTAACTAGATTAATATTTACAACATTTAAATATTAATCCTAAATACTTATTATATTTAAAAAATATAATATTAAACTAACTAGATTAATATTTACAGCATTTAAATATTAATCCTAAATACTTATTATATTTGAAAAATATAATATTAAATTAACTAGATTAATATTTGCAACATTTAAATATTAATCTTAAATACTTATTATATTCGAAAAATATAATATTAAATACCTGAATATCATTTTTGTATTATTATTATTTTTGTTATAATTTTAAATTAATTTTTAAACATTTAAATTAATTAAAATTATTCAGAATGGCAATTCTGTAATTAAGTCGAAAAACGAACGGAGGGGCAATTTCGTAATTACGCAGAAAAAAGACCGGAGGGGCAAAAATGTAATTTCGCAAAAATCGGTGTACCGCGCATGGCGCGCCTTACAAAAACCCGGGGCCAAAACGGTGCCGTTTTGGAGACCCCGGAGCCGGCCTCCGCGCATTGCGCGCGGGTTAACTTTTTATGCGCCAAACGACGTCGTTTTGTACGGCTGTCCGTCAGATTTATTTGGCTGGCGCGCATTGCGCGGCCAGTCTTTTTCTTTTCCCCTTAGCAGATTGTGAATAGTAGTTTTAATACACCACTTTAATAAAAATTACACCTTCAAGTAAGTTTTAAAAATCCAAAAAAATTACCAATCACTTAATATCAATTTATAACATGAAAATTTAATTTTTCATGATTTAATATTAAAAAAATTTTATAAAAATTTTTACATCACATAAACTACCACAAATCATAACTTTTTGTGTATAACTCCATTTTGAGTGATTCAAGATTTGTTTTTCTCATGATTTAATGTTCTATAATATTATAACATTAAATCTAAATTTTATAAAAATATTTTTCTTGTCATTACTTTGAGACTTGATTTAACACCACCAATCACATGTTTTTAGCATATAAATTATACCAAAATACAAACCAAGTATATTAAACTCAAGTATGGCATAAATATTACCACTACACATTATTAACTATATTAACATGTTTATACTAACATGATAATTTATTTAATTTAAAAACAAACTACATTTAAAATAATCATTACCTCATTTTAATGACTATCTTCATTTTTCTTCCAAAATGGGTTGTGAAGGAGGATGGCATGAACCAAGAATTCCTTCTCCTTCCATATCCTTGCTCTCAAATATTTATCCTCTCAATATTTTGCTCTCAAGACTTAGAAGATGAAAGATAGAAAATGAATAACAAAACTCCTAAATTGTAAGTATACTTACAATTTGGATAGATATAAATTCTATATCTATTAAAATTTACCATCATGAGAGTGGTTGGAGACTTGTGCAAGAATTTTAGCTAAGGACAAAGTGGGTGAAAAGAAGAATGGTGCTCATGTCCTTTGAAAATAAAACAAGCAATCCTTTTAATTAAATAAAAATAAATAAAATAAAATATCAACTTTCTCTCTCTTCTCCCACATCATGGTCGGCTGATAGCATTCTATTTGTCCCACAATGTTTGTCACTTTCTCATTTTTTTTTAATAAATAATAGTTTAATTAAGTATTTTTCAAGTGGGCCAATCATTGGGCTTTAATTTAAAATACCAATTGGGCTTCTATTAAATTGTTTGGGCTACTAAATTGTCAAATTATATTATTCTCCACTTGGGCTACTAATTGACCCATGTTGGGCTAATTTAATAATTTACACATTAATTATTCAATCCATGATTAAATAAATAATTAGATTGAATAAATAATTAAATATTCTAACCCATAAGTATTAAATTACTAAATGGACTAATAATATTATTAATAATATTTTACATTATTTACATTAATTAATTATCATATTAATTAATTTATAAAATTTAATTCACTCATTATATTCAATTTAATTGAATATTTAATTAATGACAACTTGTCAATTATTTTGATATTAAAACTTTAGAGTGTGTTTGCTAAGAATAATATATATAATCTA
>OX359280.1:34989054-35104054 GCA_947179155.2 Hedera helix | reverse complement strand
TTAATCACTTATCAATATTATTAATCATTTAATAATATTTTAATCACTTATTAATATTATTAATTATTTAATAACATTTTCATCATGTACTAATTTTATTAATCATTTAATAACTTTTTAATCATATTCTAATATTATTGATCATTTAATAATATTTTAATAATTTTCAAATAATACCAATAGTTAACTTTTTATTTGTGTTAACTTTAGTCTTTATGTTAAACATTTAACTACCAATTAGTGACTAATAACTTCATATATTGGTTTAGTATTCAAACTCATTCATTTTACACTTATTTCAACTTAAATTTTCATTAAAAACTCGACTCGACTCGACCCGACCCGACCCAGACAACTTGCACATTCTATTTTGAAAGTCGGGGCGCTCAACCTAGGCCAAATCTGGGCGCCGGGGCGCTCAATACAAAATTCTAATATGGACTGCTCGATCCTCTGACACTCCGACAGCCATAACTTCTTCATTTTAAAATATTTTGGGGTGATTCTTGAATCCATTTTTATCAGAATTTTCCCCTCTACAATTTCTCTTTAGATCACAAATCCAAATTCCAAACGAAACTACACTAAAAACGGCTCACAAGGACAGAGTGAAAACTAAAATCACAAATCCTTGGTTTTAATGGTTCAAACTTGAATAAAATAAACTCTACACATCCAAATAACACCAACTTAGTGTTGTTGTCTTTCTAACTTCTTGTTTTACAATATTTCATGGTTCAATCATATTTTTGAAAATGTTTTGACAAGAAATTTAAGATCGAACCATCTAGGGTTTTATCGATAAATCGTTATATGGACTTTCTTGCTAATTCTTTGCGTACCACTCATACAAATACATGTATTAACTATATCAAACCATGAATATACCTATATATCATAGTATTAGACAATTTTTGATCGGTTAAAAATACTTTTTGACCGATTAAAACATATCTAGACAATAAAAATGAACTAAAGAAAGTTTAGAATACTTTTTAACCTCTTGGACATGGATGCTCTTCTTCTTCTCCTTCCAAAGTATGTTATGAAGCTATGTGTCATCCACCAAGCTCCTCCTCTAGCAATCTCCTTCAACTCATAAGTGTTTGCTTGCTTTTCTCTTGAATGCTCTCTATTTTCTCTGTTGTGCTCTAACAAATGACCAAACAAACTCATCTAAGGTGTGGAACACTCTATTTATAGAGTCTCCTTAATTACCATCAACTCTCCCTAATTCACCAACATAGTTAAATTAGTGCTAATTAAAATATTATTTGATGGATGGACAAGTTGAATGACTAAGTGATTGACTAGAGTGGTTGAGCAACCTTGTCCTTCAAGAGATTTTTCAAGCAACCTCATGCAACACTCCACCCCCTTGTGGGGCCCCTTAAATCTCAGCAAAATGAGATTTAATCCCCCACTTTTGCTTTATATATATATATATATACACACACACACACACTTATATATATAAATGTTGACCAATTTTAACTACCATTTAGGCTTCACATTGGACTCTAGGATTTAATATATTAGGCTCACCCAATTAATTAATTTGGGCTCAATTTACTTATTACATTGGGCTAACATTAAATACTCTATGTTATAATTAATTAAAACAATCATTGAGCTAGTTTAATTATTATATAGACTACTAGGTTAATTTATTTAACTTAGTATAATACATCAATTAGAGTTATAATATAATCCACTTAGACTTGCCTTAAATTATTCTACCACATTGGGTTACATAAATAATTCATTCATAGTTAATTCTCATCACCATATTTATTCACCTAGCAATTAACCAACGTTTGGTTAATGCTCTCTCTTGTCTACCAACTAGGGTTATTCAATTAACCCTATATTAGTTAATTTTCTACACTCAACCAAATTTTTCAACACTTTGACCATCAATTGACTTTTTAAATGTTTGGGCTACATAGTTTACTTTGCATTTGACTCTCTTATTTAATTACTTACGCTACCCAACACAACTCACACATCTTCCATAACTTAGGTTAGGTAATTTATTTAATTAGACTACCACCCCATTATATACAATACTTGCCAACATTAATTAATTGGACTTATATTAATTACCTCTTGAGCTATTAATCAACATAACACTTGGGTTTATTATTTAATTACCCATCTTCAAGCAAATATTTTCATATTGGACTTGTTTTAAATCCATTAATGGACTCTATACAACAACTTAATAATTAAGTTAATTACTTAATTAATTACTTCACATTATTGCCATCCAAGACAATCATCCTATATTTTTCACAACTTTAACTCATACTAATATAATTAACCTAATTAATTATATTTCATGACTTCATATTTAAACTAATTAATTTATTAGTTTAATTGAGTATTTAATTTACTCATCTACTTGTTTGGCTAACAACCACACTTTAGATATATACGTATATCAATATAACCACCTTCACTTCTCAACTGAATTTATTTTCTTAATAAATTCTCTACATACATCATTACAATATTCCCATATTTAATTTCTAACAAATAAATTATGTTAAAAAAAAATGTTCACCCATTTTCTACACATCTTACTTTGACAACTCTAGATTTTAAACCATAACCTTTAATTAATTATTTCAAATCTTATTTACAATTCTTGTAAATATCTGAGATATTACAATAATAATAGTAATAATAATAATTATTATTATTATTATTATTATTGTTATTATTATTATAATAATAATAATAATAATTATAATAATAATAATAATAATAATACTAATAATAACAATAATAATTATAATAATAGTAATAAGAATAAGAATAATAGTAATAATAAGTATAATAATGACAATAATAATAATAATAATAATAATAATAATAATAATATATAAAATTACACGTAAACAACATCTGCCACCCTTTTCGCATTAACGCTTTTTTCCTGTTTTTCAGATATTGCAGTCGTTATATTTTCACATGCAAATTGATTTGGGTGGAAAATCACAGGGACGGTTCAGATTCATTATAATTAATTTGTAAGTTATTTTAGGTTGCAAAAAGTCTTTAGGTAATAGAGTATTTTTGAAATTTTAATCTACGTACGTTGTGCCTTCAGGCACGGGCAATTACGTGTCATCTCTTTGGTGTTTTTGCGGGCTATATCAAGAACAACTATTGTAGTATGCTCTAATTCATGGTATAAGAATCTTTTGTCCAATTTATAAAAAAAATATAGAGAAAAAAATACTATGGTGATGCGATTTAATTGGTATTATGACAATACTTTTTTGTTTAGCCTTAGAGGACTTATTTTATACTTTTGGGTATATATACAAAAATCTTTCTTTTGGATTTTTACATCTTTTTTTTCCCTTATTGGATCCTCCAAATGGCTTGGAGTACTACCATTTTTTTACAGGAAATACTGTTCATAGATCATATTGATCGATGGTTAGAGATACTAGAGGCAAATAAATGCTGTCAAACTTCTCATTCCTTTTTGTCAATAAAGGAAAGGTGTATGAGATACGCGAAAACACTATATTACATAAATTTGAGTCCACTATCGTCAATCAATTAATTGTTCAAATCTGCCAAGAACTAATTTTAAGTTAGAAATGAATAGCACCATAATGTTTGCCTAAAAAAAAATTATGACTGAATTGAGTATCAATCTTTTTGTATTAATGGTTGGACTCTCAGTTCTATATGAAAATAAGAGTCTACAACAGTTTTAAATTTTTTAATCTAAAAATATTAAATACGGTACTCAACTGTTATATTAGTTGCACTGTACCTTCAGACACGGGTTATCCCTAGTAAAGTTACAAAAGTCAAATAAATAGGAACAAAATTTACTCTCTAAAACGTTAATTAAAAATAGGAATGGACGGAGTAAACTTTATTATGAGATTTGTTCATATTTACTTCCTCTATCCAACTTTACTTATTCTACTTTTAAAAAAAAAAATTATCTTCAAATTACTCATCTTATTATCATTTTTTTGTTTTAATTAATCTCTTAACTCTTTCTTGGAATAATAAAATAGAGGCAAGAGAGGGAAAAAATGAGTGTGATTTTGTTTTCAATGTCAAAGTTAATAGTGTTATTTTTGTCAATGTATATCATGTTATTTTCAATGCTTTTTTTAAAAGTAAAATGAGAGTAGTATTGAAAAAATAAGATTAAAAATAGTATTAAAATGAAAAGAGAACAAATAGATTTGGACAAATTAAAAAAAAAAATTATGACAAATAAAGAGAGTATATATTATACTCTCTCTAATCCTTTTTAATTATCGTTTTAGAATAAAATACAAACACTAAGAAATATAATTAACGTTCTGTCTTATTGATAAAAATATGTATAAAATTTTAATATTATTTTTAAAGAATTTATTGAAAAAAATAGAAGACAAACAAATTAATATTTAATATAAGGATAAACTAAATTGTTAATTATTTATTGAAATTTATAAATGACAAATAAAATAAATAAATTTTAAAAAGACAAATAAAAAAAAACCTAAGGAGTATATATATGTGATAGTTGAAAAATTTTCAAAGAAAGATAACTACTTAAACAAGGATAAAACTAGCCTCTGCATTAATTGCAAGAGCATTCATACTTAGTTTCATTGAAGAGAAAGAAATAAAATCCTAAATACAATGTCAACATGTTTAATCTGCACGCGGGCTAATAAATAAGACAGATTTAACTACCAATACTTAAGGCATGATTGGGTCCAAACTTATCAGAAATTGTAAATATTATCTCACCAAACATTTGAATTACTTGTTCAAAATCAAATACTTAGCTAATAACGTTGTAGTAATATTTATACTATCAAATCAAATAAATAATACGTGTGAGTGACATTTTTATATTTATTTCAACGATAATTTTATATTTTTAAAAAAACACCTTAATTTTACATTTTCACACGTCACAAATTTTACACTAACATGCATTATGCGTAACTTAGCTTTACGTTTATTTTTTCAAAAAGTCCGTGAAGAACAAATGAGATATTTAAAAAGTGCAAATTGAGTAAATATTTCTAGTGCATGTATAATAGGGGAGACTTTGAATGAAGGGTCAATGATATAAACTGCAATTTCACTGCGTTAACAAATTGGTGGGGGGAGACTTTGAATCTCATTTAATTCCCCATCATCATGCATGTCACTGATACTAACTGATCAACGCGACCATCTTTATAGCTCCTTTTGTCCCACAAATCATAACACTACAATGAATTGGTCTGTCTATAATTGCATGTGTTTCGTATTTCTCATTATATTTCTACTTCTAAATTTCTCTCCATTTTTTTTACATTCACAAAGATAAAAGATTTGCATGCAGTTGACTATCTTATTTGTAAATCGACAATACCATATAATTATTATTAAATTAAACACTTACACATACATATATATAACCCTACCGTGTAGGTATACAGCTGTGTACTTATATTTTTACCTATATATATATATATATAAATTAAAAATGTGAAAATATAAGGGTATGATATTGTAAAAGAGGGAGAAAAATAGCCTTGAAAAAATTTACGGGTAAGATATTTTAAATTGGTCCGTCTATAGTTGCATGTGTTCGTGTTTCTCATTATATATATTTCTACCTGTAAATTCTTCTCCATTTTTTTTTCATTCACAAAGATAAAAGATTTGCATGCAGTTGATTATCTTCTTTGTAAATCGACAATACCATATCATTATTATTGTCATTAAATTGGGTCCAAACTTATCAGAAATTGTAAATATTATCTCACCAAACATTTGATTTATTCCTCAACAATATTTAAATTACTTGTTCAAAATCAAATACTTGACTTAATTTTAGAAGGCATACCAATGAGTTTTGGTTTTTTATTTAAAAATAAAAATAAAATTCGTAAATTAAGATGGCATGTGAAATTTTCCTAATTTCTAAAGAGCTGAGAAAAAAATGGAACCAACATAGATGGTAGTATGGTACTAATAAGAAATACTTGTTGAGACCTCACCTCATTGTGTCCGAGTGGTAATACCCACTTCATGATATCCATGAGATCGGGGATGAATGGATAAGAATTTCATTAAATAGAATAGTTACATTATGAGGTGGACAATACAATTAATGTTCCGATTTCTATGTCTTATTTTATTTTATTTTTGAATGTCATAAATGTCTTTTATTTGATAATAAATAATGCCAAATTTGAATACACCCATTCAACTTTCTATTATTGAGATCAAATCAAGAAATAAAGGATTTCCATCATATTAGTTTTCAATTTGAGTGTATATATCCTTGAAGGAATTGGATTTATATATTATAACTAAAAACGACTAGCTTGAGAAAAAAAAATGTAATTTGTCAAAAAAATAGAGAGAGAAAGCTCAATGAATGGTATTAGAGCAGTCCTTCACAGAACAAAAGTCTCTACTTCCTTTTGAACTTATGCATTCAAAAGATTATCAACTTCGCATTAGCCTCCTACCTGAAAATAAGAATTATGTTTACCTACTACTCCCTCATATTGTTGTCAATTAATGTTGGTTATGGGTTTAATTTATTTTACCGACAAAAATGATAGCTAAAATTACAATAAAAAGCCTTCCTTTTTTTTTCAAAATTATTGAAACATTTTGTTTTGTTGGAACAAAATACTCCTTCAAAAAATATACAATCACCCTAATAGCAGCCGATAATGTCAAGGTAATATTTAGTTGATAACTTCATGATAATATTTATACTTTCAAGGTAAATAAGTACTCCATTTGTTCCAGAATAAAAGACATTCATTGATTTTTATAGTCAAATTGACTAGTTTTTAAATTAATAAATCTTATTATTCTTGTATACATATGCAAAAAGTCTATAAAGATTAATTATAAACTGCATACAATTTAATACTAATATCTACATTTATTTTTTTGAATATCTAAATATATATATTTAATTATTAATTCAATGTTGTGTATTCATGGAATTGCTGGAAAATGGAGGTGTCCACAAGAGACAGAGCCAAATTTGGGTGTAGCTTCGACTTGAGTGGCGCACCAGTAGAGGTGTGGCGGAGGTTAAAGGAGAGAAAAGAGAAGCTTGGTTTCTGTTTTTAATTTTTTATTCAAAACGACATTGTTGTTTTAGAATATTTAAAATAAGTTAAACTGACAGTTATAATATAATGGAGGAAATATTAAATATCCTTGGAAAGATGATATAAATAGAGAGTTGATATTTTCACAAGGAAAATTGATAGTTCGGCAAGGCTTCACTTACATGAAGATGGACCTCGATCACTTATTATTCATGTGAGTTAAACATCGCGGAACTATCAATTTCTCTTGTAAAAATATCAATTCTCTATTTATTTCATCTTTCCAAGGATATTTAATATTTCCTCCATTCTATTATAAGTGTCATTTAAACTTATTTTAAATATTCTAAAATAATTGTCACTTGCAAATATGTAGGAGAATTTTAAATTTTCTTTCTTATAATACCCATATTTATGTATTTTTTGAAAGATATTTAATACAATCAAACAGCTACTCTTTATTCTCTCTCCTTTTTTCAATAATAAAGGATAATAGTGTTATTTTTTTCTTAAAATTAAATTATTAATTACTATTTTTAATAAGTGTGCAGATTTTTTTATTGACGGATAATATGGAATGGAAGGAATATTAAAGAAGTGCAAATTGAATAAATAATAGTAGAGGATTGAGAGAGTTGGTTGGGGAGACTGAATAAAGGGTCAATATGTGATAAACTGCCATTAAACTGCAATGACAAGTTGGTGGGGGAGACTTTGAAAGCTCACTTAATTCCCCATTGTCACCGATCCAGGCGGTTTTCATTCATTTTGTCGTATATAATTTGGTCGATAGTCTACAAAAAACTAAATACAGAAGAAGAAGAAATGAATTTATTGTAGAATTGTTATCGTAGAATATATGTAGACATCTAAAGTTAATGACGTGTAAAATGAGTACTAATTTTCAGATGTAGACATTACGTAATTAATCAGCAAGAAAAGATTTGTTGGGTTTATAATTAAAAAATTAGAAAGGGTCAAAGATGAGCAGCTTAATGTCTTGTGGTACGTAGAAGAATAATAATACTGTCAACCGCGTTAAGAAATTGGGGGCAAGAGACTTTGAATTTCATTTAATACCACATGATCACCGGTATTTAATAAACTAAGGGAAGCTACACTGAATTGGTCTTCTTCTTCTCTAGCGAATTGGCCTTATTCATCTTTCCGTATTTTTATGTTTTTTTGGTTCATTCACTTGCAAATGGTTGCATGATTTGCATGCGATAGGGTAATTTCCAAGAAACCCCAAGAGAAAACACTACTATAAATAGAAGGCATGCACAATGTTATCAATTCGTATTCATTCAACAAAAGAAATCGTTAGCATCCAGTTAACAAAAATATGAAGATCCCAACTTCTTCTTTTCTTCAGATTTCATTCATCTTTCTTCTTTTCTCATCAACTTGTTCATGGGCAGCTAATTCAGCTAATCAAACTCACCAAGATTTTCTTCAATGCCTTACCCTAAATTCTCAAAACTCAACCTCATTCTCCAAGCTCATTTACACCCCAAATAACCCTTCCTACACATCTGTCCTGCAGGCTTCGATAAATAATTTGCGCTTTGCATCGCCTTCCACCCCTAAACCTCGAGTCATTGTTACACCAGTTCATGAATCCCAAATCCAAACTGTCATTTTTTGTTCCAAAAAACATGGCATGCAAATTAGAATCCGAGGTGGGGGCCATGATTTCGAGGGTTTGTCATATGTGGCAAAAGTACCATTTGTGTTGCTAGATATGATTAATCTTCGCTCAATCAATGTTGACGTTAAAAGTTCAACTGCATGGGTTGAAGCTGGTGCAACCCTTGGAGAAGTATACTATGGTATTTCTCAGAAGAGTAAAACTCTTGGCTTTCCGGCTGGTCTTTGGTCAACTGTTGGTGTTACTGGATTCCTTAGTGGTGGAGGATACGGTATGCTGAGAAGGAAATACGGCCTTGGAGCAGATAATGTGATCGATGTTCGTTTGATTGATGTTAATGGAAAAATTCTCGATAGAAAATCAATGGGTGAAGATCTTTTTTGGGCTATTCGAGGAGGAGGTGGTTCTAGCTTCGGTGTCATTCTTTCGTGGAAATTAAACCTAGTTCATGTCCCAAATATTGTGACAGTTTTTAGAGTTAACAGAACTTTGGAACAAAATGTAACCAATATTTTCCATCGGTTCCAATCTGTTGCTCCCAAGTTTCCAAAAGATCTTGACATTAGATGTTACATAAGAAGTATCCTGAGTCCTTTAAGTACTCGTGAAGATAAAAGAACCGTCTCTATAATATTTGAATCCTTGTTTCTTGGAGGAATAGATACACTGCTTCCGGTTATGCAACAAAATTTTCCCGAGTTGGGATTGGTGATAGAAGATTGTTCGGAAGTCAGCTGGATCCAATCAGGAGCTTTTTTCTCGAATTTCTCAATCGGGACGTCTCCCGATATTTTACTCGACAGAAATGCTTTGCCTAGGCTTCCTTTTAAAGGAACTTCGGACTTTGTTCAAGAACCAATTTCGAAACAAGGCCTACAAGGGATATGGGATTTGTTGTTCAAAGGTCCTCCAGTTGCAGCTACTTTACAGATTACACCATGGGGAGGAAGGATGTATGAGATTTCGGAATCAGCACTTCCATTCCCACATAGAAGTGGAAACTTGTATATGGTCAATATGGGAATCACATTGCAAGCTGATGAGACACAAAGGGTGGAATGGCTTCAAAGCTTATACAAATATATGGCTCCTTATGTCTCCAAGTTTCCAAGAGCTGCATATGTGAATTATAATGATCTTGATTTTGGAGTAAACAATCAAGAAGATAGTACAAGCTATGCACAAGCAAGTCGTTGGGGTAAAAAGTACTTCAAAAATAATTTTGACAGGCTAGTACGAGTGAAGTCTATGGTTGATCCTGAAAACTTCTTAAGACATGAGCAAAGTATTCCAACTCTTTCATAATGATTGATAATGTGGGTTTCATGTTGATGATTTCTTCAATAAATTATCTTAGTTCTTTTGTTAAGTTGTACGATATTTCAATCATAAACATAAAATACCTTTATGAATGTGTATTTTGCTTTTACATGGTGCAATAATATTAATTGAAACTAATCTCGTATGTTCTGTTTCTCGTATTTAATTGATAGTAGGCATGTGTAAGCTTAGGCTCCCTATCTCCCCGATAAGTCATGCTGCGCAGTGTGTGTGGATATAAATGGATGCCCAAGAGTTGGTTATTATATGTAACTTCATATTTATTACAAGTATTTATTAGTATAAATTTTTAAAAAAATTAAGAGAGATATATATATAATACTAAGATTTGAACTTACCACAATTGGCTATTGTGTGTTGAGGATATGTGGCTAGCGAGTTCTTGTAGAGTTTGGTCAACTGTCACTCAATACATTATCTCCCGGCCAAATTTCAACCTACGAACAGATATTCTAAGACTGAGGTTCTCTACCATTGTGTACTCGATATGGAGTGAAAGAAATGTTAGCGCCCATGGGGGTACAAAGTGTCCGATCAAAACTCTTACAAAAGACTGTTTGGATATCATACAATGTAGGCTTAATTCTTATTTGAAATTCCAAAAGGTTAGGACTAGACAATGTTTCAGGTATATGGATTTGTATGATGTATAGTATTTGCATCATTGGAATGCTATGGATGCTTATGCTATATCTTGCTTTGGAGTTCCCTTATACGTTGTTCCTTTTTTATATATAAAATTTTAATCATTTAGCAAAAAAAATAAAAAATTATATACATACATGAGTAAGAAATAATTAAGAATGATCTAGCCTTAATTTATAATATTTTATCATTTAAAATTTTATATAAGTCACAATTCAACTTTTTCATAAATTAGTGAACATATATATGTCATTTTCAAGTAAAAACATTTTACTCAAGATTCACATATGGTATTATATTTAATAAGGCATATAGAAACAACTTGAATGTAGAAACAACTGCTCTTAATCCAAAATAAAAAAAATCTGTATTCGTAACGCTTTTAAATTTCATTCTATACAATATACTTTCTATAGGGCTTGTTCGGTCATAATTTATAAGTTGATCAAACTAATTTATAAGTTATTTTTTACTATTTGGGTGTTTAGTTGTGACTTAATTTTTAACCTTATCAATTAATTTATAAATTATTTTTGAAAAGTGTTAATTTCTTATTTCTCAAAAAGTGACTTATAAGTCATTTTAAATAAGTAAATTTGACCAAATATAATAACCATTATACCCTTCATCTTTTTCACAAATTAAATCTACTTTCTCTCTTTATATCTCCTCCTCTCCTCTCTCTCCAACCTCTCTCTCTCTCTCATTTACTCTTTCATTTTTGATTTTTTAATTGATATTAAAAAAAAATTAAAATAATAATTAAATTTGAGAAACACTATTTTCGCATGTATATTTTATATTTTCACTTGGTCTCCTCTCACATGAAGGTGGAATTCACTTTATTCTTATGTGAGAGATAAACATGTAAAAATATCAAAAATACATGTAAAAATATTAGTTTCATTAAATTTGCATTCATTAGGATAATTCTTTTCTCAATATTTATTTTTTAAGTTTTGCTCTCTTATAATTATTTTGAGTTTTGCCTGTCACAATTAAAATTAACTTATAATTTATTTTAAATTTTAATTTATAAATTATTTTAAAATAAGTCTTTACAGAACGGGTTCATAATCCTATCTGCGGACTTGAATTAAGTTCAGTCTAGAGTTTTATGCTTTCAAAAAACTTCTAAGCCCACAGGTCACCCTAAGTATGTCACGTCTTGCCCATGATGGACCTTGGTGTCATACGGATCTAAAGTTGGTTTCGGTCCATGCCAAAGGCCCGGCCCACATTTTCTACCGTATCCTAACAATTTAAATGTATATTTCTTCTTTTAGAAAGAAAAAAAACACTTGATGAACATTTTTCACCCTCTCTCCCCACAACTTCTCAAATAAGTTCAAATAAGGAAAACATTATGGAAGTACTAAAGATATGAATTTACAAGAATTAATTTTTGTGGGCCAAAATACATATTATGTTACGTTTGAATTACAATAATAAATATGAAAATAGAATGACTGATTCCTATACGGGAAAAAATATATATTTAATTGTTCTATTGAAATTAAATGAACCATTTTTATTCTTGTCAAATTTGTGAATTTTATTTATTGGGAGAGTATAAAATGACTCATTACAGCTGAAATAAAATGAATCATTTCACTTTTCATTTCATTCTCTTCTCTCTTCTATTTTTTCACTAATTTCATTCTTTTGATCCAAACGCACCATTTTATTCGGTATGTCTTTTTTCTCAAGCTCACCAAACAGGCCCTATATTCCATAAGATCTTTTTAGAAGCATATTATCCCTCCTCTCAAAAGATTAAAAGTTAATATGAAATGAAAAACATATATTTCTAGAAGGTAGAGTTGAACTTTTCTTTTAATTTTTTATCAAGTACCATGGATTGTACAGGAAATATATGTACTCGTTTATGTTAATTTTTAATACTTTAAATTAAGAGAAAAGGTCTTAGCAAAAAATATAAAACTTATGTTAAATATGTCATATACAAACTTACTTCAAAACAACAAGAAGACAATAGAACTCATACCCTGAAGCAGATATCTATTATATATACTAAATTACAGTACATAACACCATTCTTTGATAAAGTGACATTCACACAATAAAACACTTGTCTCATGCATTTAATGCCCAGCAAAAAAACTACCCAAATTGCTAGCCATACAAAATAAGGTTGTACCAATCGCATGATAACAATTAATATTATATATTATTTATAATATTGTACCTGTCTTCCGAAATTGATGCCCTGAGTCATACCTTCCCAAATTGTTAACCTTTCTAACAATCACTTGATAGCCATTAATATTGTAACAAATTTTAGCTAAATCATTACTCCGATTTTTGATGTTTTATAATATTATACACCACACATTATACATTACATAAATATAAAAAAAAAACAATTTACTATATATTACTAACCATTATATATCATTTATAATATTATAGCACATATTATACATTAAACAAATAATTCACAAGATCACTATAAATCTAAATTGTTACTAATTTAATTGTTCAAACATAATTATTATATCCTAAAATCATTTTAAACACGTGTGGTATAATATCAAAATCTAAATTGTTCTAGTAATATTATTTTAACTATTAATATGCTGATTTAATATTTTCCAAAATCACTACAAATCTAAATTGTTCTAATAATATTATTTTAATGTCCAGCAACAAAACTGCCCAAATTGCTAGCCATTGAAGATAATGTTGTACCAATAACTTGATAACTTGATAACTATTAATATTATATATTATTTATAATATTATACCGATTTTCCGAATTTAATGCCCTGAGGCATACCTTCCCAAATTGCTAGCCATTGAAGATAATATTACTCCAGCTTTTTATGTTTTATAATATTATACCATTTATAATATTATACACCAAATATTATACCTTACATAAATATAAAAAATACAATTTACTATCCATTACTATCCGTTATATACCATTTATAATATTATACTACACATTATACAGTAAACAAATAATCTTAACTACTCTTATATTATATCATATATTATGATATTATCCTTAATAATTTAATTACTATCATATTATCTTTCCTCCTCATTTTGTATCCAATTAATTGTTACTGAGGATTCAACTTGCAACATTAAACAGGGAAGTCAATTGGCTGAGTTGATTAGAAAAACTCGACTTATTATATGGGATGAAGCTCCCATAGTACATAAACATTGTTTTGATGCTTTGGATAAAACATTAAGAGACGTTCTCAGATTTACTAAGTCGAATAGTAAAGATCAACCATTTGGTGGAAAAGTAATTGTATTTGGTGGAGATTTTAGGCAGATATTACCTATTATTCCCAAGGCCAGTTAACAAGATGTTGTTTTGGCAACTCTAAATTCTTCCTATCTGTGGAGTTTTTGCAAGGTTTTGACTTTAATAAAGAACGTGAGACTTCAATCTCAAGATTCAAATTCTGATATAGAGGAGTTGAGAGAATTTTCCGATTGGATATTGAAAGTTGGAGATGGCACAATTGGCGGAGCTAATGATGGTGAAGCAGATGTAGAAATTCCTGATGATATTCTTATCAAAGATTCGATCAATCCCCTTACAACAATTGTTGATAGAACATATCCAAATTTATTGGAGAAATTTAACGATGGCTTTTATTTTCAAGACCGAGCGATACTTGCTCCTACACTTGATGTTGTAAGTAAGGTGAATGAATATGTGATGTCTTTATGGCCAGGTGATGAAGTAACGTATCTAAGCTCGGATAGTGTATGTAAGGTTGATGAAAACTCAAACAACATTGTAGGTGTTTACACCCCAAAATTTTTGAATAGTATTACATCTTCTGGAATGCCAAATCACAAGCTAACGTTAAAGATTGGGGTTCCTATAATGTTGCTCCGAAATATAGATCAGTGTTTCGGTTTGTGCAATGGCACGAGATTAATAGTAACTCAATTGGGAAAACATGTAATAGAAGCAAAAGTAATTTCAGTCGACAATTTTGGACACAGAGTTTTCATACCTCGCTTGGTCTTAACACCATCAGACATCAGATTACCTTTTAAATTCCAACGAAGACAATTTCCTTTGGTTGTTTGCTTTTCTATGACAATTAATAAGAGCCAGGGTCAATCTCTCTCACATGTTGGACTGTATCTGTCACGTCCAGTTTTTAGCCATGGCCAATTGTATGTAGCAGTATCAAGAGTTACAAGCAAGAGTGGATTGAAAATACTAATTTGTGACAAGGATGGACGAACATACAATACTACAAAGAATGTAGTTTTCAAGGAAGTTTTTCACAACTTAATGTAGAAAGGTTTGATTGTTTCTGGCTATTATCTTTTTGTTGCTCATTATTACTATATCCCCTAACTATTTTATTATTATATCTCGTGAAATTTTTACTATAATCTATTTGACTCTTTTTAAGTAAATCTATGATTTGCATTTATAAAGTCATCTCGATCGAGCCAAATTTCAGTTGCAAAGACAAAAATAAGCCGGTAAACTCTCAACCATACCCCCTACAAAATTGTTTAGTTTTTATTACTATTTCAAATTTTCAACCATCAACTCAAAATATTGTTAATACACGTACTGAGTAGAGTTTATGTATATTCATTTGTTTGTCTGTGTATATATATATTCATGTATAACCATTGAAAAACTTTTAAATAAAAGTATAATAGGTTTGTCTTTTACATTTTGAATGGCAGTATTTGAAATCCAATTAAAGTCCATTTCTTATGTGTTTTACTCTATTTCTTTTCGTTTTTATTTAATAAGGAGCTAAATTCCTTTATGTTATGTTATAAACACGTCATTTTTAGCTAAGTGTAAGCCTTTTTTATGCCCGGGCAATACTATTTTCTATAGAAGAATTGTGTAAAGATAATTATTTATTTGGTTGATAGTTTATACAATGTTGAAATTAAGTATTAAGTATGTCTTAATTCTTATATCTTACTACTGCACATATTCCTGTTGCAGCGACTGTTAAGAAGATCCTTTAATTGTTAATTTTTGTATGTGTGGATAAATTACACTTTCAGTAAACATAACTGGATTGAAAACCTAAACTTGAAGCAGCTTGATTGTGATAAACCTGGTACCTCTGGTTCAATGGTAATGTGGCAATGAATTTAGTGTATGCAGTTCTTGGCAGATTGAAATTTTTATTATCATGTTTCTCGCATTGTTTCAGGTCATTCATTGATTTTTTTATGCTTACTGCAACACAACTTTGCGCCATGCAAATCTAAATACTGTTGACAGTGCAAATGAGTTATATGAAGACATTCAGATTATGGTGACATTGCATTCAATGGAATGACCTATGGCTTCTTTTTATGGATTATATCTCATGTTGTTTATATTTATGGCTTCTTCATCTATTGCATTCTATTATCTGGAATGTAGCTTTACATGAGTTGTTAAGTATTAGCATCCGATAAATCACTATTATCATCGGTATTAGTTTTTTTTACCATTCTGGTAATACTGTGAGTGCCTATACAATTGCATGGATAAAAAACTAATGAGGCAATGTATTCGTTCTTTAACTATAACATTGTGTTATGTATGACACGGTTCTATACTGCTATATTTTTTGACATGGTGTTTGTACATATTGATATGAAGATCCAACATAATTATTAATGTTCATGATTTTTAGTTTCTGCATGTAACACGTGATTTTCTTCAAGTTTGAGGACCTAGACACACACACACACATATATGCACGCGCACGCACAAACACACACACATTAACCACTGTTAAGTAATGTTCTAGGGTTTGGTGATCAGATTAATTCTATACTTGGTCATAATTACACAACAATCTACCATCTTTGTAAGACCCCGAATTTTATGAAATACAAAATTTAATTTTTCTTCATATATATTTTTTTGAAACAGTAAGTGGTTAAATCGATCGAGTTAAAAGTTAAGGATGTTATCTGCAAATTTTATTTTGTCGGACAATATTCGCTTTGTCGGGGAATATTCGTTTGGTCGGGGAATATTCGTGTCGTACGACGGCGCCGAAATAACAAATTATTGGTGGACCCCACAACGGAATATTTGTCGGATATAGAAAACGACAGAAATAACCTTTTTAAATAAAAATAGTCAACGGAACTGTTAAAATACCGGTGATAAAAGAATAGTAGCATACGGTAGTTTTTTGTATTTTCTGTAGCACACGGTACTCTACAGTAACACACGGTATTGCATAGTGTCTCATATTATTGGTCTGATAATTGACACCGTAACTGTTACGCATCATTTCATCGATAATTGTCACTGCATAATATTTTATATTATCAATTCAATAATTGTTGTTACACAGTATTTTGCATTATTGATTTAATAATTGTCATTACACTGTATTTTATATCATTGAGTCAATAATTGTTGCTGCACTGTTTTTAAAATTATTGAACCTAATAATTGTCACAGTAACATATGCACAGTAATTCACATTATTGAATCAATAATTGTCATTACACAGTAACGTATGCTTTCTTTTACATTATTGTTATCTCTATTATGATGTTATTTAAACAGTTGTATTTCATTAATTTATTGACTTGATATCTAAGAGCTAACTATACTGTATTTATAACAATTAGTCATAATAATTGAATTGATAAAGTTATTTGTTTATAATATAAAGTTAGGTGATTATTAGGTGATATGAAATGAATGGTGTAGATTAAAGTGTGAATTATTGTTGAATAATTGAATTGATTTGTTTATAATATAAAGTTAGGTGATTATTAGGTAATATGAAATGAATGGTGTAGATTAAAGATAATATAAAATTTGAAATGGATGGTGTAGATTAAAAGATGATCTTTAAATGAATGGTTTAGATTAAAGGAATGATAAGATTTTTGGCTATAAATAGAAGCCTTAACTTAAGGATTTTTCATAAACTTCCTTACTTGTTCTTTCTTTCTCTCTCTAAATACTTCTTGTGAAAGTTTTCTCTAAGTGTGTTTAAGTCATCTTGAGTATTTGTGAAGATCTATAAGTGTACGTGTACCGTTCAAGTTAATCAACCTCATCCAGTCACGTGTTAAAGTAAGGGATTATCATTATTTGATTCTCGAAAATAATATTGTTTCTTTCTTACTCATAAGATGTGCCATTTATTTTCATGTATTAAATTGTGGGAATAACCTTACGGCGCGGATTATCGTCTGTTGGTGAATAACCTTTCGTATTCATTCATTATTAATCTCTGAGAATAACCTTACGGCGCGGATTATCGCCTGTTTGGTGAATAACTCTTTGTACTCAAATTCTATTAAATTATGGGAATAACCTTACGGCGCGGATTATCGCATGTTGGTGAATAACCTTTCGTATTCATTCATTATTAATCTCTGAGAATAACCTTACGGGGCGGATGACCGCCTGTTTGGTGAATAACTCTTTGTACTCAAATTGTGGGAATAACTTACGGCGCGGATTATCGCCTGTTGGTGAATAACCCCTTTGTATTAATTTCTTTCACCTTTTGTTAATCAAACCTGCTACGGTAAGGGATATTATTTTCTTTCATACTCCTAAATCGAAATTTATTATGGAACTATTGCTTCTATAATTCCTGAAAATATTATATGTTCCATAATAGATGAACTTCATTATTTCAACTGAACCTTCCTATTTACGTGAACCTTTCTATTGAACTGTAACCGTTATTCTGAACTGTGGATCTTGAATATCATTTTTAAATTTCACTCCACATCATGTTGACAATTTGGACATTATTTGAATCTGCACAAAGTAAACTTCTGATACTTATTGTTTATTGTAAGACCCCGAATTTTATGAAATATAAAAATTAATTTTTCTTCATATATATTTTTTCTGAAACAGTAAGTGGTTAAATTAACGAAATTGAAAGTTAAGGATGTTATGTGTAAATTTTATTTTGTCGGACAATATTCGTTTTGTCGGGGAATATTCGTTTTGTTGGGGAATATTCGGGTCGTACGACGGCGCCGAAATAACTAATTATTGGTGGACCCCACAACGGAATATTTGTCGGATATAGAAAACGACAGAAGTAACCTTTTTAAATAAAAATAGTCAACGGTGTTAACTGTTAAAATACCGGTGATAAAAGAATAGTAGCATACGGTAATTTATGGTATTTTACTGTAGCATGCGGTACTCTACAGTAGCACACGGTATTGCACAGTGTCTCATATTATTGACACCGTAACTGTTACGCATCATTTCATCGATAATTGTCACTACATAATATTTTATATTATCAATTCAATTATTGTTGCTACACAGTATTTTGCATTATTGATTCAATAATTGTCATTACACTGTATTTCATATCATTGACTCAATAATTGTTGCTGCACTGTTTTTTTTTAAAATTATTGAACCTAATAATTGTCACAGTTGCAAATATACTGTAATTTATATTATTAAATTAATAATAATATGTAACGTATTTATTACATTATTGTTGTAGCATTATTTTATTTTATATGTTGGACCCACAGGAAAAATAAAAATTTTTATTTTTCAAAAGTTACTATTCACTCCCGGAATTTACTATTCATTCCCGGAAAAGTTACTATTCACTGACGGAAGTCACTGTTCATCTCGGGGGAAGTTACTGTTCATCTACCGACAAAAGTTACTGTTCATTACTGTTCACTTTTTGAAAATTTTAAAGTTACTGTGCAAAGTTACTGTGCAAGTATTGAAAATTTTTAAAAACGTTTGCGCAGCCTCTGCTGAATTTTTTTTTTAGTTCACCTACCACGCATAGTAACCTATTTTCTCCTATAAATAGCTTGTTCAGCTGAATAGAAAAATCACACCTAAAACATAAAATTTTTCTATAAGAATTTTATGAGTTTTCTCTGAGAATAGTAAGGCTATTTTGAGTGTTTGAAAGCCAAAAAGAGTGCAGGAATTTTTCAAGTAAGTCTTTTATTAAAGAGTAGTAATTTTATAAATTCCTATTTTTCACGGTATTCACAAATCTTCCTTTAGAAGACTCTTCTTTGAGAAGATTCATTTTTAAAAGCTTTCTTTGGAAGATTTATTTTGGAATATTATTTTTAAAACTATTTTAAAGTTGGTATTTTATACTACAAAAATTATGTTAAATATATATAATTTTGATAGTTCATAATATATGAGTTATCATACACTTTGAAGTTTACATGTTGTAATTACTAATTTTATTATAAATATATAGGTTGATCAATCTCATTTAAATCAATATCCAGACACGTGTTAAGGTAAGAAATGTCATTTTTTTTACACTCTTGAACTTGCTACGGTAAGGGATATTATTTTCTTTCATACTCCTGAATCGAAACTTATTATGGAACTATTGTTTCTATAATTCCTGAAAATATTATATGTTTCATAATAGTTGAACTTCATTATTTCAACTGAACCTTCCTATTTTCTGAATCTTTCTATTGAACTGTAACCGTTATTCTGAACTGAGAATCTTGAATAACATTTTTAAATTTCACTCCACATCATGTTGACAATTTGGACATTATTTGAATCTGCCCAAAGTAAACTTCTGATACTTATTGTTTATCCTGTTTCTTCTGTTCATCAATTGTATCACTATTATTTGTACTAATCATCA
Organism: Hedera helix; assembly: GCA_947179155.2. NCBI lineage: Eukaryota > Viridiplantae > Streptophyta > Magnoliopsida > Apiales > Araliaceae > Hedera > Hedera helix. The sequence goes on along the minus strand of OX359280.1, from coordinate 35,083,673 downwards.
AGAATCAAGCTGTTGTGAATATCTGTGGCCGGGGGCACAGATGTGATATATTTGTTGAACAGATGATAGGTTAAAGGCGATATATTAGGTTAAAGGCGATACATCTGTTCGGTGTCTTTTATGGCACGTGGTGAAAGTTCTCTTTGGCCCGTAGTGCATAGATGAACTGTTGTTTGGTATGATTATGACCAAAGGCTGAATCTGGTATAATCATGACCGTTGTTGTTATATTGAAAGTTCTCTTTGGCCCGTAGTGCATAGATGAACTGTTGTTTGGTATGATTATGACCAAAGGCTGAATCTGGTATAATCATGACCGCTGGTGCTATATTGAATGTTCTCTTTGGCCCGTAATGCATAGATGAACTGTTGATTTGCATGATTATGACCAGGAACTGTGAATTTGTATTATCTTGACTAATGGTATTTCAGATGATAAAAGTTGATGATGTTTTTACTAAAAAGAGAAGCGCGTGGACATTATAGTCTACATTATTCTTTTAATAGATTGCTCATTCCGCCGCTATTATTGATCTGAACATTGTTCAAGAATTTAACTGCAGTTTTTGATATACACCTTGTATTCTGTTGTATTCTATCAAGAACTCACCTGTTGAAGGCTAATGATAATTTATTCGTCATTATCTTAGTCATGATATTTCTTACTGGGCTATTTGAGCTCACCCTTTCTTTCCATTGTTTTTCAACAGGAGATGAAAACGTAACGGGGTTTAACCGGGGAATGGAGTGAGAGTCTGAGGAATAGCTGTCGTAGTCTTCACGTGTTGTAAAATAGTGTGGCAAGAATAGTGAAGACTTAGTTGTGTATTATTATACACTGTATTGTTGTACGTTGTGCTTTGTTGTAATAATTTTGTTGTAGTATTTTGACGACTCAAGTTTGGGCTGTGTGGGCTTAGATTTGGGGGCGTCACATTTATCCTGTCTCTTCTGTTCATCATTTGTATCACTGTTATTTGTACTAATCATCAAGAATCAAGCGGTGGTGAATATTTGTGGCCGGGGGCACAGATGTGATATATTTGTTGAACAGATGATAGGTTAAAGGCGATATAATAGGTTAAAGGCGATACATCTGTTCGGTGTCTTTTATGGCACGTGGTGAATGTTCTCTTTGGCCCGTAGTGCAAAGATGAACTGTTGATTGGTATGATTATGACCAAAGGCTGAATCTGGTATAATCATGACCGTTGGTGCTATATTGAATATCTTTGGCCCGTAGTGCAAAGATGAACTGTTGATGTGCATGATTATGATCAGGAACTGTGAATTTATATTATCATGACTAATGGTATTTCAGATGATAAAAGTTGATGATGTTTTTACGAAAAAGAGAAGCGAGTGGACATTATAGTCTGCATTATTCTTCTAATAGATTGCTCATTCCGCTGCTATTATTGATCTAAACATTGTTTAAGAATTTAACTGCAGTTTTTGATATAAACCTTGTAGTCTATTGTATTCTATCAAGAACTCGACTGTTGAAGGCTAATGATAATTTATTCGTCATTATCTTAGTCATGATATTTCTTACTGGGCTATTTGAGCTCACCCTTTCTTTTGTTCCATTGTTTTTCAACAGGAGATGAAAACATAACAGGGTCTAGCCGGGGAATGGAGTGAGGGTCCGAGGAATAGTTATCATAGTCTTCATGTTTTGTAAAATAGTGTGGCAATAATAGTGAAGACTTAGTTGTGTATTATTATACACTGTATTGTTGTACGTTGTGCTTTGTTGTAATAATTTTGTTGTAGTCTTTTGACGACTCAAGTTTGGGCTGTGTGGGCCCAGATTTGGGGGTGTCACAATCTTCTTATTATATTATAATTTATTAATTACATGTATAAATTTATTATTAACAAAATGAATAATCCCGCCGCAACGCGCGGGTTTGAATCTAGTAGTAATCTATGTCAGAGATTAAAATTTGGAGGTTGCCCATAAATTTTGGTTATTGTTATACTTCCACCAAAAATTGAGAATCTTATTCAATTTCTTATTTCTAAATCTAAAGTATGTTAGGTAACTTTACTTTGTAATTATACTTTTTAACTTCTATATAAAGTTGTAAACGAACCGTATTCGAATTCGAATAGTGGTATCCGTATTTGTATATGAACAAAAATAATATATTCGTATACGTATCTAGTAGTTGCCAAATTTTTTAAGGTACCATTCGAATTTAATATTTAAAAAGCTATTTAAATACAGACATTATTTATTTTCAAATAATTATCAGGATAATTGTATTATTCAAATATTCGTGCATTTGTATTGTTTAACAACATGTACCAAGTACTTTTCGTTGACATAATTAATTAAAAGTTAAAATTTTGAGAAAATTAATCAAACAATCAACCAACAATTGAAATTGTAAACATCAATCCAAACCAATTGCAATTTAACATCCTAAAAAAAATTAAAAAAATGAAATAAAGAAAAATAAAATTCTAAAATTCATTATGCATAATTTTTTATTTTCAACGGATATGTCGGCAGGTGAATATAAACGAATACAAATACGCATGTATCCATATTTATATTCGTTTATTTGTCGACATCTTTAATTTATTTATTTTTAATATCTTAATCTATTATAATAATTTATCTTAACATTGGGGGAGATGTTTAGGTAAAGGAATAAATACATTCCGGACTTCTAGACCTTCTTATACCGCCTTCTGGACTTCTAAACTTTCCTCATAATTAACATGTTGTCAACAACATTTAAACTCTCAACTTCTATATTGATGAAAGTGAGTCATACCAATAGACTAAGTGGTCATCGATAGATAATATCCACTTTAAACCAATACAAACACATACGGTGAGCCTATTTTTCAGTTACCATTTATAAAAATGCATAAATATTGTTATTTTCTTTTCTTTTGTTTTTTAATCAAATAGTCAAATCAACTAAACTATATTGGAATTGTGAACTATTACAAACGATGAAAATACTACAATACAAAGAATTCATGAAATCATAATCATTTCAAACATAATAACAGATAATCAAGAAAAAGGTCAATCATAGCAACAGTTAATAGATACTATATATACTCCTAAAAAATAATTATATTTCAAAAGTAATAACCGAATATGTAAATCTGAGTAATTCTTTAATATGAGCTAAGAAAGAACCTGCCGTCATGATAATATCACACTCAAATTTAAACAATTTATTTTCAACTATTCACGTACAAAAAAATATTCACAAACAAAAAAAAAATCTCCCAATTAAAAAAAATAAAGAGAGATCTAAGAGAGTTTTTCTAAAATAAAAAGAGCCATTTCCAAATTTAAGACGGAGACGATATTTTTATATTTATTTTAATTACATTTTTAACTTTACTACTTATTCTAACAACATAATACGTAATTGGATTGGCTGGTCGGTAGCTGGCTTTCCCGTGGAATTCTAAAAAAGTTTCTTCAATCCTGCATGCATGGTCGGTCCATGATGCCCGTGTCAAAGTTTTATAATATTTATAAGTACTAGAACTTTTTCAAAAGTAATGTAGGGCCTAAAGTTCATGTAATTCTATACAAAATTTAATTAATTATTGTCTATAGACTAAACTTTAAAGTAGATAATCTAATGAGCTCAAAATTAATTAAAGCGAGATATGAATAAGGTAAAAAAAAAGCTTTTTTCAAAAAACAATGCTAATCAACAAACTTAAGATGAAAAAATATTATTAAAATAAAATAAGTTATAAGAAAATAAAAACCTAATTATTGCCTAGAATAGAAAACTTTCTATCCCTCCTCATCTTCTTTCTTACCCAATTAAAGCCTAGGGCCTATGGCACCGGAGAGTCACAAGCAATGTTTAGAAAATTGGATCGGGTTGACAGTTCAATCGCAGTTGAATCGGAATCGATCGACTTTTCGGGTCCGGGTCCCTTAGAAAATCGGTTTGACATCGATCCGGTTAAAAATCGATTGACCATCGGTAAAATTGATTAGTTGAACCGGGTTAACCCGATTTTTAAGTTTTTTTTTTTTACAAAAATATTTTTACTAATATTATAACATTATTTTACTATATTTTAGCTTATAAAAAATTAGATATTTTAAAATTTTATTAATAATATTTTTTTTATGTATTTATGACGTCACTGATTCAATAACAGTTCGACCACTGGTTAGACCAATGACCCATCCACCCAGTAACTTTTTTGATTCGATGACCGGTCTTATTTTCTAAACATTGGTCGTAGGAATAAGGAATATTTGTCGAAACAATAAATTATTTTAATACACGGTATTACTATGCATTAAAAACTATATATATAATGGGAAAATATTATTTATATAAGATAATATCTTAGCTAAACTTGATTACAATTTTTTAACACAACGAAGTATTATTATGCAGGGTTAATTATTTATTTTTTATTTTTTGGGTTTTATTAATTTATAATTTTATTCAAAATTATGTCGTTTTATTAAGTAACCTTAACCAAGCTTAGTTAAAATTGTCTTAAATTACCTTTTCCCATATAAAATATTACTATTTTTTTTTTAATTGACATTTTAGGAGAAAAAATACAAAGATTAAGAAATATTTTGTCTGATTGATTAAGATGAATATAAATATCGATATCACTCATCAAATTTTATTGAGAAATATGAATTAAAAGAAAAATAAATTAATATTTAATATAGAAATAATATGATAATTAAACTGAGTCATTAATTAATATATTTTTAAAATTTATATACGATAAATGATAAATAAAAAATATAAATTTTATTTTTTAAAAAGATAAATAAAAAAGAACATGTTTCACCCTTTAAAAGAACAAATAAAAAGGAACAGAGTAAGTATTTGAAAACATATTTTTTTGTTACCACACTATTAATTCACTTTTAATTTTCAAAACCCACGATAAGTGTTTGAAAACATATCATTAGTGTAAATAAGAGTTGGTTGATGGACAAGTCTACATACATAATAATTAAATATTATATTAAATATATTATTATTATAATAATTATTGTTATTATTATTATAATTATTATTATTATTATTATTACTATTATTATTACTATTTCTATTATTATATCTATTATTATAATTATAATTATTATTGTTGTTATTATTATTATTATTATTATTATTACTATATTATTACTATTATTATTATTATTATTATTATTATTATTATTATAGTGTTGTGGTGAATTTGATTTGGGCGGAAAATATAAGTGGATAGATTTTTTTAAAAAAAAATATTGAATTGGGAGAAAAAATAAGATATAGATCAGTGACCATTGGATGTTGAATCCCCAAATAATTTTAGACTGTTGAATGTTGAAGTCTAAATTAATTTGAGACCGTTAAATATTAAAATTTTAAGATTTGAACTGCTCTATTTTATATTATAAATTCTTGGCTTAAATATCAAATTCAATTGGTTTGAGTGACGTCTTTTCTTTTCCTTTTCCTTTTTTCGGAAATGATCGGTGGTTAATTATAGACCTTATAAATTATGAAAATATCAAACCCTTTTCAGAAACATCTAAGAGCATGGCCACCACTCGCCCACCCCCCAAGGCCCCAACAACTAATCTGGTGGTGGTGGTGGTGGACTCCTTTAGCCGACAGTACTGTTTATGTATCAAAACAAATATTTTCACAAGAAAATGATATTTTTGTGACGTTTCTCACGTAAAAAATAAATTTAAAATTATATAGAAAAAGGACCTTCTATCAAAATTTATCTACCTATAATTGGACATAACTTTGTTTCTGAGTTGAATTTCACATAACTTTAATTATTTTCAGGAAAAATTAAATAAATAAAAAAAGAGAAAGAATTAAACAATGGAATGCATGTGTTTGTCACGTTATTATGAGGGGTAGTAGTTTATATATATAATGTAAGATCAACGTTTTATTTTTAGTTAATTAAAAACATTTTAAAATTTACTTTTTATTTATTTTTTGTCAATAATTTTTTAAAATATTATTATTTATTAAGAGAATATACTAATTAATTATAAGATTTTTTTTCCATGTAAATAAATTATATTAATTTTAAAATTCAAAATGTGTAGCTTTAAAAGATAAAAAAAAGAAGCATATATTATATACTGTAATTATTATATTACCTTCATTCCTAAAATATAATATCACTTACTTTGTATTATTATCTCTGTTCAAAATACAATATTAATATTGACTTCAATTTAAAATACCTTTAGAATTAAAATTGATATAAATTTATCTAATTTTTAATAATTATATTATAACAAAAATTGTTAGTCTTATTATTTTCAAAAAATAAATAAATTATACTCCATCCGTTCTAAATTATATTATCAATATTGACTTTCTGTATTCAATTTAGGATATTTTCAAATTTAAGATTGATATAATTTTTTTTTTACTTTTAATCAATATAATAATAAATGACAAAACATATGATTTGTCTAAAGTATATCTTCACACAGAAGGAGTTGAATATGAGGCAACGGAGATGGTTGGAATTGATCAAAGATTATGATTGTGAAATTCTATATCATCCCGGCAAGGCCAACGTAGTAGCGGATGCTCTGAGTAGAAAGAGCAGGGAGAAATTGTTCATATTGACAGATCAAGAACAATTGGTTCAAGAGATGGCTCGAATGGAGTTGGAAGTGAGAAGTCCAAACGAGTCAATAGAAGTCGAGGTGAGCCCAACCTTGTTAGATAGGGTGAAAGAGGCTCAAGACAAAGATGAGGAATGTGACAGAATCCGGAAGAGGATGACCGATGGAGAAGAGGTCAAGTTTAAAATTGATAGCATGGGATTGCTGAGATTTGAAAATCGTGTTTGGGTCCCGCTAGTGCCTGAATTACGAGAGGAAATTTTGCAAGAGGCCCACAGTACGAGATACTCGATACATCCGGGGAGTACGAAGATGTATCAAGATCTACGTCAGCATTTTTGGTGGCCGAATTTAAAGAGGGAGGTTGCAGAATGTGTCAGCCGATGCCTAACTTGTCAAAGGGTAAAGGCCGAACATCAGAGACCAAGTGGATTGTTACAGCCGTTAGAAATTCCTGAGTGGAAATGGGAGCATATCACCATGGATTTTGTGGTAGGACTTCCAGCAACACAGAAGGGATATGACGCAATTTGGGTGATTGTGGATCGGCTAACAAAGTCAGCGCACTTTTTGCCGATCAAGATTAGGTTCAGTTTGGATCAGTTGTCCAAACTGTACATCAAAGAGATAGTTTCAAGACATGGGGTGCCGGTATCGATTGTGTCAGACAGAGATCCGCGCTTCACGTCAAAATTTTGGAGAAGTCTTCAGGAGAGATTGGGGACACAGTTGAGAATGAGTACAGCGTATCATCCGCAGACCGATGGGCAAAGTGAGAGAACAATTCAGACATTGGAAGATATGCTCAGGGCCTGCGTAATGGATTTCAAGGGCAGTTGGGAAATCCATCTACCACTAGTTGAGTTTGCATATAACAACAGTTATCATGCGAGCATAGGTATGCCGCCTTACGAAGCTTTATATGGCAGAAAATGCAGAACACCTCTATGTTGGGATGAGGTAGGAGAACGCCGACTGTTGGGGCCAGAATTGGTTCAACAGACGGTAGAAATTATTAAGGTAATAAGAGCTCGGCTAGTAGCAGCTCAAGACCGTCAAAAGAAATACGCCGATTTACATCGACAGAAACGAGACTTCGAAGTGGGGAGTTTTGTGTTCATTAAGGTATCTCCCTGGAAAGGGAAGATCAGGTTTGGAAAGAAGGGGAAACTGAGTCCAAGGTTCATAGGACCGTTCGAAATATTAAGAAGAGTGGGTGAAGTAGCATACGAGGTAGCTTTACCTCCTGAATTGGAACATATTCACAATGTGTTTCACGTGTCGGTATTGCGGCCATACAAATCAGACTACAAGCACGTTATCTCCTATGAGCCAATTCAAGTCGGGAAGGACTTATCATATGAAGAAGTTCCTGTTCAGATACTCGATAGGAAGGAACAGAAACTGAGAAATAAGATAATTCATTCTGTCAAAGTACTTTGGAGGAATCACGCCATTGAAGAAGCTACGTGGGAATTAGAGGAGGAAATGAGGGCAAATTACCCGTTTTTATTTGAGTAACCTTATTTTTACAATTCCGAGGACGGAATTTTTATAAGGAGGGGAGAATGTAATGTCCTAGAATTTCCACATCTTTATTAATTAAATTATTAATTTAATTTCCAACGAGTTATTTTTACGAGATTATTTAAATCTTTTTATGTGATTAATTAATTATGTGATTAAATAATTATGTAATTAATTACTAAAATTAATTAAAGGGGGTCACTAATATGTTATTAAATTAGTGAACAAACCCTAAAGTTTTAATATCAAAATAATTGATAAGTTTCCTATTAATTAAATATTCAATTAAATTGAATATAATGAGTAAATTAAATATAATAAATTAATTAATATGATTATTAATTAATATAAATAATGTGAAATATTAATAATAATATTTATTAGTCCATTTAGTAATTTAATACTAATGGGTTAGAATATTTAATTATTTATTCCATTTAATTATTTATTTAATCATGGATTGAATAATTAATGTATAAATTATTAAATTAGCCCAACATGGGTCAATTAGTAGCCCAAGTGGGGAATAATAAAATTTGACAATTTAGTAGCCCAAACAATTTAATAGAAGCCCAATTGGTATTTTAAATTAAAGCCCAATGATTGGCCCACTTGGAAAATACTTAATTTAACTATTATTATTTAAAAAAATGGGAAGTGACAATAAAATTGGGACATTGGAAAGCTATCAGCCGACCATCATGCAAGAAGGAGGAGAGAGAATGTGTGTTTTATTATTATTATTATTATTATTATTTGATTTTTCATTTATTTAATAAAAGGGTTGCTTGTTTTCTTTTTGTAGTACATGCACCATGCTTCTTTTCACCTAATGTGGCTAACTTGTGTAAGTATCCAATAGGTGCATGATGGGCTAAAATTATTAGATATAATTTATGTATCTAGTAATATTTCAAGTATACTTGAAATGTGAGATATACTTCATTTTATTTCCAAGTCCAAAAGAGAGAGCTAGAGAGCATTTGAGAGTGTGAGAAAATTTGAGAGCAAAATACTAAGAGAAGAGAAGGAGTCTTGGTTCATGTCATCTTCCTTAATCACCTATTTTGGAAGAAAAAGGAAGATAGCCATTAAATCAAGGTAATGGTTATTTTAAATAAAGTTTTGTTTTTTAAATTAAATAAATCATCATGTTGTATAAATATGTTAATATGGTTATTAATGTGTAGTGGTAATATTTATGTCATGCTTGAGTTTAATATGCTTGGTTTGTATTTTGGTATATTTTATATGCTAAAATGTGTATTTATTAGTGTGTAAACAAGTTTTGGAATTTATGTCCAAAAATATTTTTATAAAACTTAGGTTTGATGTTCTAATATTATAGAACATTAAATCATGAGAAAAACAAAGTTTGAATCACTCAAAATGGAGTTATATACAAAAAGTTATGATTTATGGTAGTTTATGTGATGTAAAAATTTTTATAAAAAAATAATGATATTAAATCATGAAAAATTATTTTTTCATGTTATAAATTAATATAAGGTGATTGGTAATTTTTTGGATTTTTATTGAAGAGTTAAAGATTTATTGAAGGTATATTTTTATTTAAAATGTGTATGTCGGAGCACTGTTCACTGTCTGCAAAAAGGAAAAAAATTAGGAACAGTCCGCGCAATGCGCGGAAGCTTTTGCTGGGAAAAAAACGCGGAGCCAAACGACGTCGTTTGGCTTCTGCGGGAAATTCACTCCGCGCGTACGCGCGGAAGCCGTTTCCGGTTTCTCAAAAACGGAGTCGTTTTGGGCCGTGAAAATCTGTAACGCGCGCAATGCGCGGTATTTAGTTTTTCGGCGAAATTACATTTATGCCCCTCCGTGTTTTTCTTGGCAGAATTACCATTCTGCCCTCGGTTCAGTTTTCGAATTAATTACGAAAATGCCATCTGTCCGGTTTTTCAACTTATTTACGAAAATGCCATTCGGGTTAATTTTAATTAATTTAAATATTTAAAAATTAATTTAAAATTATAACAAAAATAATAATAATACAAAAATAATATTGGGGAGGATATTTTTCATTAAGTTTAATATTTAAATATTTTAAATATTAATCTAGTTAGCTAAACCATGGTTAAGTTAAACAAATTATTATTTATTTATTGTTTTAAATGTTAATAATAAATAAAGATGATAAATTAGCAATTATTATTTAATGCCTATTAAATAATATTTAAAGAGAGATAAAAATTTATAAATTAATTATTTATTATTTAAATATTATTAAATAATAAATAAGGATAATTAAGTAATTAATTATTATTTAATTAACATTAAATAACGATTAATGGAAATTAAGTTATTAGAGTAATAATTTATTATTTAATTTAAATAATAAATAAGAATGATTTGATTATTATTTAACCTTAAATAATAATTAAAATTAATTAAATAATAATTAATTAAATAATTAATTATTATTTAATTGACATTAAATAATAATTAAAGAGGATTAAGATTAGTAAACTATTATTTAATTTCCTTAATTAAATAATAAGTAAGGTTAATTACTTAGTTAATTATTGGTTGATTAACATTAAATTATAGAAGGTTAAAACTAAGTTAATAATTATTTATTATTTAATTATAATTAAATAATAAGTAAGTACAATTAGTTATTATTTATTTTAAATAATAACTAGAGTTAATTAATTAATTTCTATTTAATCAATATTAAATAGTAATTAAATAGAGATTGAGTTAATAAAATAAATTAAATTTAATTATGATTTAATTAAACAATTATAATAAGTTGTTTAAGGGTTTAATAAGTGTCCAACACTTAAGAAAAATATTTTCTAACTTATTAAATTATTAACCTAAAATGATTAAGTGTCTATAAGGTTAATAATATTGTTTTGACTAATGTAATTTATGTGTTAGTACTTATGTGGTAAATAAGTTCGTTATTAAGCGTATAATTATGCAAATACGTCGTACTAATTATTAGACCGACTTTATTAATGTTAGGTCTTTCAAAGCAAGTTAGTTAAAGCTAGACAATTATTGTAGCTGAGCAAACAGGCAAGTTCTCTAACCCTACTCATTTATTGTTGAACAAGTTTCTATACTTGTATTTATTGTCAAAGCTTGAAGTGGTTTAATTATTAAAAATTATTCCACATCCATATTGTTTATAAAATCGCACTTAGTGCACTTGAAGCTTATTAGTTCTTGATTCATGAACTGTACTAAAAATGTCAAAAGCTAATAGTTCAGCTAGACATTACGTTTATAAATTCAATACTTGAATACTTTTAAAAGCTTATCCAAACCATTGTTGGGTGCGGATTTCTTATATTAAGTCTGAGAATTGAACAACCCTAAATTAGGGGATTTTGTGTCGAGAAACCGACTTTGGGCGCCAGTGACTAAATGTAATGCATATACAGCGGGTTCAATAGGCTGATCCCCTTGAAAACCAAACAACTCAAAGGGTCAGAGGAAACTCTATTATACCCTAGTTAGTTCAGGGTCCTTAGTGACCACTCAGCATTTTAAGATTCAAATATTCTGTTTATTAAAATTTGAATCCTGTTTCATTCACAATTGTTATATCTATTGTTGAATCATTGATGATATTTCCCATTCATTCATGATATATTAAATCTATATGATTGTTCTAAACTTGTTGAGCAAACTAGTTGCTCATTCTTGCTATATCATGAACCATTTTTCAGATAATCCTGATTGCTCAAAGAAGGATAAGGGAAAAGAAAAAGCCAGAGCTTAAGATAGCTTATGCATGCTAATTATATCTTTGATTATGTATTTACGGTTGTTAAACCTTTTGTAATTCCTTGTGATAGGAACTGTTATTATGTTAAGGTTGATAGACCCTGGTATTGTAACCTTTTGAAGGGAACCAATATGTATTATTCCGCAATATTTAAATGCAATGTATGTATTTAATTGTTGGTAATGTGTTGAATAGTGAGAACCAAACTCGAGGTTATGGAACCCGGATTTGGGGTCGTCACAGGTTGGTATCAGAGCTGTAGGTTAGAAACGTTAGGATTTGCGAAACCTAAGTTATAACCTTAGTATTAAACTCATATCGAGTGCGTTAGGAGATGAATCGGGGAGATTCATCATGTTGTGTATTTTTGGAGATGGATTGAGAAAATCCATCGAGCCGAGATGTACATGATAAAATATCATTTCATTTCATCAATGAATATATTTTATTGCTGTACTAACGTGTGTTATTGTTTTATGATATAGGATGGCAGAGATCGGACAGTCGAGTCGCACTGCTGAGGAGGACTATATTGATATCCATATGGATACTGCACAGCCGCTGGTGGCTGCACCCGTAGAGGAGCCAGAGTCAGATCCTGAGGAGGGGGATCGTGTGGAGCCCGTCTGGGGCGGAGTCATGAGGCCTTACAGTGAGGATGAGGCAGAGTCAGAGGAGTCTGAGAAGGAGGAGTCAGCTGATGGCATGGGCACTACTGCCGCTGACATCATAGAGGGACTGACCACTAGGAACGAGGAGCTGGAGGCAAGGGTCCAGCATCTAGAGGAGCAGAACCTGACCCACCAGCACATGGAGGATCAGTATAGGGATGCGGCTCATCAGTTCTCTGGCGAGAACACAGAGCTGAAGGAGAGGATCGTAGGACTGGAGGATCAGATACAGGAGTACGAGGATTCGGTGGAGCACTTTGCAGTGCTGACACATCAGCTGGTAGATCAGGATGTGGAGCTGCAGGCTAAGTTAGCAGTAGCTGAGACTAGGTTAGCCGAGGCTGAGCTGAAGGTTCAGCAGGTTCAGGCAGAGAAGGCCGCCATCCGTGCACACTGGCAGGAGGCGATACAGGACCGTATTGAGATGGAGACACAGCGGGATGCCGCTCATGGTCAGATGATGGAGCTAGAGGAGGAGGTCCGCGAGAAGCGGGTGAGGACGGATAGACTTAGCTACGTCTACCGATCTTCATATGGTAGGCTTCAGAGCAGGGTGCACTACTACCCAGCTGAGGAGGGTCAGTCTATGCACACCATCAGCAGGAGCGTGGTGATGGCCATCGGGGATGAGGAGTATGACGACGCGATCCGTAGGGGGATGCGCATTCAGTAGTAGTAGTAGTTGTTTTCTAATTTCGTATGTAAATAGATGCAGTAGAACCCAACTTTTGTTTTATTAGAGGGTTAATATGTCACTAAATCCCAACTCTAGGAAGTTGTAGGATATGTCAGATCCCATCTTTTGTAGCTTCTCTGGGATAGAAGCATTTATAGGTGTATGTTGTCGATGTAAAGTGCTATGCACTACTATTTTAGCATATGAATATAAATGCAGTCAAATTTATGTTTATATGTGTGTTGAAATAATTACTTGTATTTTAGCTAAACATTGTCTAAGATACAAAATAATGAAATGAAAAAGATGAAACCAGTATAATAATGTAAATTTTTGTTTATAACAGAAAATGCCGCCACGTAGACAACCACCAAGGAACCAGGGGGTAGAAGAGTCAGTTAACAACGACGCGGGGGGACACAACGTAGACCCTATGCAAAACTTTGTCGACATGCTAGCTGAGGCAATGCAAAACCGCCACCCTGTTGTAGCAAATCCACCACCACCACCACCACCAACTCAGTTGGCAAATTTCAAAGATTTTAAAGCGGTGGGACCGCCAGAGTTTAGGGGAACGTCGGACCCGATAGAGGCCCAGTCTTGGATAAAGGAAATAGAGAAAGCGTTCGTTATCGCGAGGGTAGCTGAGGAGCAAAAGACAATCTTTGCTACCTATATGATGAAGGGAGAGGCCAATTTCTGGTGGGAAGCCAATCAGAATAGGGCTGGCGAGGGGGTGGTGTCATGGACAAGATTTAAGGAAATATTCGATGAGAATTATTTCCCGAAGAGTATGAAAAGTAGGATGGAAGTGAAATTTCTAGAACTGAAGCAGGAAAACATGTCGGTACCTGAGTACGCGGCAAGATTTAATGAGCTGGCCAGGTTCGCTCCACATCAAGTGGATACGGAGGAACGCAAGGCCAGAAGATTCGAAAATGGATTGAGACCTTGGATATTCAATAAGGTAGCGGTACTGCAGATTGACTCATTCGCAACTTTGTTGGAGAAGTCAATCATTGCTGAAGGAGGAAGCGACGCATTAACCAAGTACAACCAGGAGAGAAACAAAAAGAAAAATGAAGGGGGAAGCAAGAACAGTAACAGTGGGGGGAATAATAACAACAATAACAACAACAAGCGCAAATGGGACAACAGCAGCAACGACAAGAGCTCGGGGAATCAACAAGGAAGTGTTCAGAAAAAGCTAGCATGCAATATATGTGGAAAGAACCACTTCGGGGAGTGCAGGAAAGGGAAGAATACGTGCTATAATTGTGGGCAGGTGGGACATATTTCTCCAAATTGTCCCCTTCCAAAGAAAGTGAGATGCTTTTCTTGCGGAGCATCTGACCACCTGATAAAAGATTGCCCTAAGAAGAAGAATGACGGGGGTAGCGGCTACAAGGGCAATAACAACAAATTGGCTATCGGGGGACCGGTACCACAGAACAAGCCGACAGCCCGGACGTTCAATATGACGGTGCAAGATGCAGTGGGGTCAAAAGACGTGGTGTCAGGTATTATTCCGATCAATAATATAAATGCATATGTATTGTTTGATTCGGGTGCTACCTGTTCATTTGTGTCTGATGATTTCGCTAGACGGTTAGAATTGCCTAGAGACAAACTAGAAAACTCAATGAACATAGAAGTTGCTAATAAAGAAGTGATTCCGGTAGAGTACATACATAGAAATTGTTGTGCTGAAATCAGGGGTCAGAAATTAAATGTGAATCTAATTCCAATACGTCTGGGGGAATTTGATGTAATACTTGGGATGGATTGGTTGTTTAACCACGGGGCGATAATTGATTGTCAGAAGAAATGCATACACCTTAAGACACCAAATAAGTCTAAGGTTGTATTTTATGGCAGCAAGTCGTCAAGACAGTCTTCTTGTCTGACGATGATGCAAGCCAAGAAATTATTGAAGAAATGTTGTGTAGGGTATTTGGCTCATGTGGTTGATACACAAGTGGTGAGTCCCGAGATGGAGCAAATACCAGTAGTTAGGGAGTTTATGGATGTTTTTTCAGATGTACTGTCAGGCTTACCGCCGGACAAGGAGATAGAATTTGTGATTGATTTAGTACCGGGGACAGCACCGATATCGAAAGCACCATATAGGATGGCTCCGGTAGAACTGAAGGAATTGATGGTGCAATTGCAGGAGTTGTTAGATAATAAGTACATTCAGCCAAGTGTTTCTCCATGGGGAGCACCGGTGCTGTTTGTAAAGAAGAAGGATGGATCGATGAGATTGTGTATGGATTATAGAGAGCTGAATAAGGTGACAATTAAGAACAAGTACCCGTTACCACGAATTGACGATCTTTTCGATCAATTGAAAGGGGCGAAGTACTTTTCAAAGATTGACTTAAGGACTGGTTATCATCAGTTGAAAGTCAGGAAGGAGGATATACCCAAGACGGCATTCAGAACTCGATATGGGCATTATGAGTTTCTGGTGATGTCGTTTGGACTAACGAATGCGCCAGCCGCATTTATGGACATGATGAACAGAATATTCAAGCAATACTTGGATAAATTTGTAGTCGTGTTCATTGACGATATTTTGGTGTATTCCAAAACGGAGGAAGAGCATGCTGAACACCTAAGATTGGTGTTGGAGATTTTACGGAAGGAGCAGTTGTACGCTAAGTTTTCAAAGTGTGAATTCTGGTTGGAAAGAGTTCAATTTTTAGGTCATGTTATTGACAAGGAGGGAGTTTCGGTTGATCCGGCGAAGGTTGAATCGGTAATGAATTGGGAACAACCAAGGACGCCGACAGAAGTAAGAAGTTTCTTAGGGTTAGCGGATTACTATCGGAGGTTCATTCAAGACTTCTCAAAGATAGCAACACCGTTGACCAACTTAACAAGAAAGACGGTGAAATACGTGTGGACGGAGAAGTGTGAGGAAAGTTTTCAGGAGTTAAAGAAAAGACTTAGTGAAGCACCTGTATTGACCTTACCAGACGATACAGGAGGTTTTACGGTCTACAGTGATGCATCGCACAAGGGGCTTGGCTGTGTGCTTATGCAAAATGGCAAAGTCGTTGCGTATGCGTCCAGGCAATTAAAAGATTATGAGAAGGGATATCCTACCCACGACTTGGAATTGGCAGCGGTAGTATTTGCCCTTAAAATTTGGAGGCATTATTTGTATGGAGAGAAATGTGAGATATTCACAGACCATAAGAGTCTAAAGTATATCTTCACACAGAAGGAGTTGAATATGAGGCAACGGAGATGGTTGGAATTGATCAAAGATTATGATTGTGAAATTCTATATCATTCCGGCAAGGCCAACGTAGTAGCGGATGCTCTGAGTAGAAAGAGCAGGGAGAAATTGTTCATATTGACAGATCAAGAACAATTGGTTCAAGAGATGGCTCGAATGGAGTTGGAAGTGAGAAGTCCAAACGAGTCAATAGAAGTCGAGGTGAGCCCAACCTTGTTAGATAGGGTGAAAGAGGCTCAAGACAAAGATGAGGAATGTGACAGAATCCGGAAGAGGATGACCGATGGAGAAGATGTCAAGTTTAAAATTGATAGCATGGGATTGCTGAGATTTGAAAATCGTGTTTGGGTCCCGCTAGTGCCTGAATTACGAGAGGAAATTTTGCAAGAGGCCCACAGTACGAGATACTCGATACATCCGGGGAGTACGAAGATGTATCAAGATCTACGTCAGCATTTTTGGTGGCCGAATTTAAAGAGGGAGGTTGCAGAATGTGTCAGCCGATGCCTAACTTGTCAAAGGGTAAAGGCCGAACATCAGAGACCAAGTGGATTGTTACAGCCGTTAGAAATTCCTGAGTGGAAATGGGAGCATATCACCATGGATTTTGTGGTAGGACTTCCAGCAACACAGAAGGGATATGACGCAATTTGGGTGATTGTGGATCGGCTAACAAAGTCAGCGCACTTTTTGCCGATCAAGATTAGGTTCAGTTTGGATCAGTTGTCCAAACTGTACATCAAAGAGATAGTTTCAAGACATGGGGTGCCGGTATCGATTGTGTCAGACAGAGATCCGCGCTTCACGTCAAAATTTTGGAGAAGTCTTCAGGAGAGATTGGGGACACAGTTGAGAATGAGTACAGCGTATCATCCGCAGACCGATGGGCAAAGTGAGAGAACAATTCAGACATTGGAAGATATGCTCAGGGCCTGCGTAATGGATTTCAAGGGCAGTTGGGAAATCCATCTACCACTAGTTGAGTTTGCATATAACAACAGTTATCATGCAAGCATAGGTATGCCGCCTTACGAAGCTTTATATGGCAGAAAATGCAGAACACCTCTATGTTGGGATGAGGTAGGAGAACGCCGACTGTTGGGGCCAGAATTGGTTCAACAGACGGTAGAAATTATTAAGGTAATAAGAGCTCGGCTAGTAGCAGCTCAAGACCGTCAAAAGAAATACGCCGATTTACATCGACAGAAACGAGACTTCGAAGTGGGGAGTTTTGTGTTCATTAAGGTATCTCCCTGGAAAGGGAAGATCAGGTTTGGAAAGAAGGGGAAATTGAGTCCAAGGTTCATAGGACCGTTCGAAATATTAAGAAGAGTGGGTGAAGTAGCATACGAGGTAGCTTTACCTCCTGAATTGGAACATATTCACAATGTGTTTCACGTGTCGGTATTGCGGCCATACAAATCAGACTACAAGCACGTTATCTCCTATGAGCCAATTCAAGTCGGGAAGGACTTATCATATGAAGAAGTTCCTGTTCAGATACTCGATAGGAAGGAACAGAAACTGAGAAATAAGATAATTCATTCTGTCAAAGTACTTTGGAGGAATCACGCCATTGAAGAAGCTACGTGGGAATTAGAGGAGGAAATGAGGGCAAATTACCCGTTTTTATTTGAGTAACCTTATTTTTACAATTCCGAGGACGGAATTTTTATAAGGAGGGGAGAATGTAATGTCCTAGAATTTCCACATCTTTATTAATTAAATTATTAATTTAATTTCCAACGAGTTATTTTTACGAGATTATTTAAATCTTTTTATGTGATTAATTAATTATGTGATTAAATAATTATGTAATTAATTACTAAAATTAATTAAAGGGGGTCACTAATATGTTATTAAATTAGTGAACAAACCCTAAAGTTTTAATATCAAAATAATTGATAAGTTTCCTATTAATTAAATATTCAATTAAATTGAATATAATGAGTAAATTAAATATAATAAATTAATTAATATGATTATTAATTAATATAAATAATGTGAAATATTAATAATAATATTTATTAGTCCATTTAGTAATTTAATACTAATGGGTTAGAATATTTAATTATTTATTCCATTTAATTATTTATTTAATCATGGATTGAATAATTAATGTATAAATTATTAAATTAGCCCAACATGGGTCAATTAGTAGCCCAAGTGGGGAATAATAAAATTTGACAATTTAGTAGCCCAAACAATTTAATAGAAGCCCAATTGGTATTTTAAATTAAAGCCCAATGATTGGCCCACTTGGAAAATACTTAATTTAACTATTATTATTTAAAAAAATGGGAAGTGACAATAAAATTGGGACATTGGAAAGCTATCAGCCGACCATCATGCAAGAAGGAGGAGAGAGAATGTGTGTTTTATTATTATTATTATTATTATTATTTGATTTTTCATTTATTTAATAAAAGGGTTGCTTGTTTTCTTTTTGTAGTACATGCACCATGCTTCTTTTCACCTAATGTGGCTAACTTGTGTAAGTATCCAATAGGTGCATGATGGGCTAAAATTATTAGATATAATTTATGTATCTAGTAATATTTCAAGTATACTTGAAATGTGAGATATACTTCATTTTATTTCCAAGTCCAAAAGAGAGAGCTAGAGAGCATTTGAGAGTGTGAGAAAATTTGAGAGCAAAATACTAAGAGAAGAGAAAGAGTCTTGGTTCATGTCATCTTCCTTAATCACCTATTTTGGAAGAAAAAGGAAGATAGCCATTAAATCAAGGTAATGGTTATTTTAAATAAAGTTTTGTTTTTAAATTAAATAAATCATCATGTTGTATAAATATGTTAATATGGTTATTAATGTGTAGTGGTAATATTTATGCCATGCTTGAGTTTAATATGCTTGGTTTGTATTTTGGTATATTTTATATGCTAAAATGTGTATTTATTAGTGTGTAAACAAGTTTTGGAATTTATGTCCAAAAATATTTTTATAAAACTTAGGTTTGATGTTCTAATATTATAGAACATTAAATCATGAGAAAAACAAAGTTTGAATCACTCAAAATGGAGTTATATACAAAAAGTTATGATTTATGGTAGTTTATGTGATGTAAAAATTTTTATAAAAAAATAATGATATTAAATCATGAAAAATTATTTTTTCATGTTATAAATTAATATAAGGTGATTGGTAATTTTTTGGATTTTTATTGAAGAGTTAAAGATTTATTGAAGGTATATTTTTATTTAAAATGTGTATGCCGGAGCACTGTTCACTGTCTGCAAGAAGGAAAAAAATTAGGAACAGTCCGCGCAATGCGCGGAAGCTTTTGCTGGGAAAAAAACGCGGAGCCAAACGACGTCGTTTGACTTCTGCGGGAAATTCACTCCGCGCGTACGCGCGGAAGCCGTTTCCGGTTTCTCAAAAACGGCGTCGTTTTGGGCCGTGAAAATCTGTAACGCGCGCAATGTGCGGTATTTAGTTTTTCGGCGAAATTACATTTATGCCCCTCCGTGTTTTTCTTGGCAGAATTACCATTCTGCCCTCGATTCAGTTTTCGAATTAATTACGAAAATGCCATCGGTCCGGTTTTTCAACTTATTTACGAAAATGCCATTCGGGTTAATTTTAATTAATTTAAATATTTAAAAATTAATTTAAAATTATAACAAAAATAATAATAATACAAAAATAATATTGGGGAGGATATTTTTCATTAAGTTTAATATTTAAATATTTTAAATATTAATCTAGTTAGCTAAACCATGGTTAAGTTAAACAAATTATTATTTATTTATTGTTTTAAATGTTAATAATAAATAAAGATGATAAATTAGCAATTATTATTTAATGCCTATTAAATAATATTTAAAGAGAGATAAAAATTTATAAATTAATTATTTATTATTTAAATATTATTAAATAATAAATAAGGATAATTAAGTAATTAATTATTATTTAATTAACATTAAATAACGATTAATGGAAATTAAGTTATTAGAGTAATAATTTATTATTTAATTTAAATAATAAATAAGAATGATTTGATTATTATTTAACCTTAAATAATAATTAAAATTAATTAAATAATAATTAATTAATTAATTAATTTTAATTATTATTTAATTGACATTAAATAATAATTAAAGAGGATTAAGATTAGTAAACTATTATTTAATTTCCTTAATTAAATAATAAGTAAGGTTAATTACTTAGTTAATTATTGGTTGATTAACATTAAATTATAGAAGGTTAAAACTAAGTTAATAATTATTTATTATTTAATTATAATTAAATAATAAGTAAGTACAATTAGTTATTATTTATTTTAAATAATAACTAGAGTTAATTAATTAATTTCTATTTAATCAATATTAAATAGTAATTAAATAGAGATTGAGTTAATAAAATAAATTAAATTTAATTATGATTTAATTAAACAATTATAATAAGTTGTTTAAGGGTTTAATAAGTGTCCAACACTTAAGAAAAATATTTTCTAACTTATTAAATTATTAACCTAAAATGATTAAGTGTCTATAAGGTTAATAATATTGTTTTGACTAATGTAATTTATGTGTTAGTACTTATGTGGTAAATAAGTTCGTTATTAAGCGTATAATTATGCAAATACGTCGTACTAATTATTAGACCGACTTTATTAATGTTAGGTCTTTCAAAGCAAGTTAGTTAAAGCTAGACAATTATTGTAGCTGAGCAAACAGGCAAGTTCTCTAACCCTACTCATTTATTGTTGAACAAGTTTCTATACTTGTATTTATTGTCAAAGCTTGAAGTGGTTTAATTATTAAAAATTATTCCACATCCATATTGTTTATAAAATCGCACTTAGTGCACTTGAAGCTTATTAGTTCTTGATTCATGAACTGTACTAAAAATGTCAAAAGCTAATAGTTCAGCTAGACATTACGTTTATAAATTCAATACTTGAATACTTTTAAAAGCTTATCCAAACCATTGTTGGGTGCGGATTTCTTATATTAAGTCTGAGAATTGAACAACCCTAAATTAGGGGATTTTGTGTCGAGAAACCGACTTTGGGCGCCAGTGACTAAATGTAATGCATATACAGCGGGTTCAATAGGCTGATCCCCTTGAAAACCAAACAACTCAAAGGGTCAGAGGAAACTCTATTATACCCTAGTTAGTTCAGGGTCCTTAGTGACCACTCAGCATTTTAAGATTCAAATATTCTGTTTATTAAAATTTGAATCCTGTTTCATTCACAATTGTTATATCTATTGTTGAATCATTGATGATATTTCCCATTCATTCATGATATATTAAATCTATATGATTGTTCTAAACTTGCTGAGCAAACTAGTTGCTCATTCTTGCTATATCATGAACCATTTTTCAGATAATCCTGATTGCTCAAAGAAGGATAAGGGAAAAGAAAAAGCCAGAGCTTAAGATAGCTTATGCATGCTAATTATATCTTTGATTATGTATTTACGGTTGTTAAACCTTTTGTAATTCCTTGTGATAGGAACTGTTATTATGTTAAGGTTGATAGACCCTGGTATTGTAACCTTTTGAAGGGAACCAATATGTATTATTCCGCAATATTTAAATGCAATGTATGTATTTAATTGTTGGTAATGTGTTGAATAGTGAGAACCAAACTCGAGGTTATGGAACCCGGATTTGGGGTCGTCACAAAATTAATAACATAATAATGAATTATTTTACTTACATTATTGTAATTTTTCAAGTTCATTGTAATTTATTTTGTATTTTTAAAATTAATTCAATTTTATATTTTAAATTATTTTTTTATAATTTTTCAAGGTTATTTTAATTTTATTTGTATTTTTAAAGTTTTATTTTATATTTTTAAAATTATTATTTTATTTAAAATTCTTTTATTGTAATATAAAATATATATTTTTTGAAAATATAATTTTTTTAAGAAAATGTAAAATTAAAATTTTATTTTGTATTTTTATTTTATAATTTTTAAAAAAAAAATTATTGTCATTTTCAATTTTAATTTCATTAAGTACTTTTAATAATTTAAATTTTAAATTTATTTTATATTTTCAAAAAAATTGTTACGTTTCAAAATAAAAATTATTTTCAAAAATTTATTTTTTTATTGTAATTTTTCAAGTTCATTTTAATTTAATTTGTATTTTTAAAAAGTTATTTTTTTGTTTTTAATTTTTTGTTGTATTTTTCAAGTTCATTTTAATTTTATTAGCTTTAAAAAAATTATTTTGTTTTGAATTTTATATTATTATTTTTCAATTTTATTTGATTTTTTTATGATTATTTTATTTATATTTTTTAAAAATTAATTTTAATTTTATTTATATTTTAAAAAAATCCTGTGATTTTTGGCCTTTTTTTTTTTAAATTGTCACGTAGAAAAATAGTTAACTTCCATCCATCTAATTTGACAGAATAATTCAATTGGTATTTTTTAGTTAGTTTAATAATGTATTTTATAAAATTAAAAGTTCTATTAAGTAAAACGTATTAAATTCTGTAGACAAATTATATGTTTTGTCAATAATAAATATTATAAAATATTAAAGAATGTATTAATCATCGTTATATTAGTTATTTCACAAATTGTAATAAATTATCTTAATTTAAAATTTAAAAATATCTCAAAATAAATTTTAAAAATTAATAATAATCTTATAATTATAATATAAAATTTATATATTATCTTTAAAAAATCAAATTTAATCTTATTTTAGAAGGATTAATTTACAAATCAAAATGATCTTATATATCTAAATTGAATAGAGTAATGTTGTTTTATGATAATTTTTTTTTAATATTTAAATTTAATGATAATTTATCATAATTTATAATAATTAAATTTTTGTCCTGTTATTGTCTTCTAAACATTTTCATGAAGTAATTATTGAACATTTTTTAAACTCTTTCAAAATTAAAGTCACACGACAACATGGTAGCCTAGGCACAGAGAGTAATAATTATAAATACCAAATCCTTCTGTCATTTTTCTTAAATTAGAACTCTCCTTCTCCGGATTTCCACAGAGATTGGAGGGAGAAACATTCGTTCAGCTCTCCCGTTAAAATTTAGACTTTGCACCCAAAAAATTCAAATTTTGGACTGTTTTGCACCCAAAAAGATCAAAATTTGGACTGTGTTAGAGAGAGGAAGTGAGAGATTTAATAATGGATGAAGAGAATCATCATGAAGTTGATATAGAGAATGAAGGAAGTCAAGGAGAACTGTGGAAGGAGGTGAGCAGTAATGTGTCATTTTCCGAGAGAGATATGGCCTGGACGATCAGAGATCCGCTGTTGAAGAGCCGGATCAATAATACCTCTCAGATTGCTATTGTTGGAGCTAATACTTATCCAATCGAAAGTCTCGATTATGAGTATGAAGCATTCCTAACTCTTGTCTGCATCCAGTTCCAATTTTTAATTTGGTGACTTTGCTTTAGTTTATTGTTTAATTTTAGAGTCAGAGAAAAATAAGTAAAAGCTTCTCATATTAAATTCGTCCGGTTCCACAAAAATAGTCTCATCTTACTTTGATTCTAGTTATTTTGAAAAATCCTAACATTCATATGTGATGTGAATTTAATTTATGAAATAATAAAAAAAATTCTAAGTAATACTTTTCATACTATGAGTGTGGATCTGCCCTCATATGAGCTCACATGCTCACACCTGTCTATTTTAATCTATCTGGCCTCTTGGTAGCCCTTTATACTTAGCCGGAACTCCTAGGCTCAAATCCCAATTTCCTCTCCTTCCTTACCAACGTCCACAGCAGTATTTATTAGTATTTTAATCTGACCTTTAGGTAACCCCTTGCACTTGGCCGGTAATCGATAGATAGTCTACTTTGAGATCACATGTTACAATATAGGCTCAAACCCCAATTTTCTCTTAAAAGGCTACTTATCCAAGAGGAGAGATTCAAGCCTATATCGACTCACATTGATATCTCATACTGCTGATGTGAGATCTGCCCCACATGTTACAATATAGGCTCAAACCCCAATTTACTCTTAAAAGGCTATTTATCTAAAAGGGGAGGTTCAAGCCTATATCGACTCACATTGATATCTAATACTACTGACGTGGGATTTGCCCTTATATGACAAGCTCATATGGGCATTCATAACATACTTTTTATTAGTTGATAGTATTAACTAATGCATTAATCAAAATCAAATAAATTCACACTCCATCTTGAAGTTTAGTATTTTGCAAATTGACTACGAGACTCTTTTTGTGGAAGGAAGGGAGTATTGCTTATGGAATTATGTTTGAGGTTTTTGTTTTTTTGTTGTTAGTTTACTTCTTTTTTTATAGTCAAGCTTGATTCCCCCCCCCCCCCCCCCCCCCCCAAAGCATGGGTTTAGGTATTTGTGTTTTGTTAATTTGGATAGGAAAAGAAAGGTTAGCTCAATTATGTGTGATATATTACTTGGTCATGGCTTTGTAGATAGAGAAAATAGAGAAATATTAAGATTTAGGAGGTCTATGTAAATTGCATTTTAAGAATGTTTATTGGCTTAAGTTTTGTTATTTGCTGTTAAATTTTTGGATGATGAAGAATTTATTGAATGGCAGAAATCATAGGTGTTGTATTTTAACTTATTTGTGATTCTAGAAGTATCTTACATGGAAAAATTATTGAGAGAGATGAAACTGATCAAATACTTTGTAAGAGCCAATTCTGGTGGATTGGTTTGCTTTTAGGGTGCATCAGTGTTCTACCTTACTTAATGTAAGGAAATCTGGTTTCTTTAATCCGATTACAGTGATGGTTTCTTTCTAGTCCATGGCTGCAATCAGATGACTCATGACTCTGGTAAAAAATTTAACAAAGTTATGTTGAATGAGAACTCTTTGTTTATATTGTTAATTTATCTTGCTTGTTGCGTATCGCTTTTTGCAGGATTATCGAAAATGACCTATTTAAGCAGGATTGGAGATCTAGAAAAAAGGTTCAGATATTTCAATATGTTATACTCAAGTGGACACTTGCATGCCTTATAGGATTAAGTACAGGACTTGTAGCCTTCTGTAATAACCTTGGAGTGGAGAATCTTGCTGGTTTCAAGCTTCTACTCACTAGCAATCTTATGCTTAAAAGAAGGTAAGCCGTAAGCCTAGCTTTGACAAATGCTTCCCTAATTAGTTTCTGTGGAATTGCACAAGTGCATTTGTCTCGATTAAAAAATTGTTTAGAATTAGTGAATAAATGACCTTATATCATCTAAGCATGCTGATGTTGTAATGAATTTTTATTTGTTCGGCTGTATTCTATAACTATGGGCAAGAGATATAGCTCAGAAAAAATTCCAAGAGAAAAAATCGTTTCTATTCGACAATTATTTAGCTGATCTCATTCTGCTAATAATTAAGGCCTCTGCGACGAGATTGGTTGCCACTTTTGCTGTGTTCTTTTGGACTTTGCATGATGAAGTTATTCCTACTGGGACAGTGTCACAGTCTCACAGTGACAAGTAAGTGTGGTCTTTCCTGTGGGGATGATTTTGTGTATGAACACAAGATTCCCAAATGAGACAATAGATACAAAATATTTATGGAATAGAGCTATATAAAATTGTGCAGCAGCTTTGTCTTTCTGGTACTACTTTTATCAAATTCAGGGGGGTGCTTACCACGCTGGTAGTTCTATACCTGTCTTTATCAGCTTTTATGATGACATTTAATTTTTTAGGTCTTGAGTTATCTCATATGCACTGTTATATTTTTCGTCCATTTTCCTATTTGCATATTAGATTTTTTTATGAGTAAGCATTATGTTTTTAATTGCTTATATTTTTCTTATAAGACCACTTGCATAATTTATTCCCATAATAATGTCTTCAGGAACTTTGAGGTAATCTTGTTACAGTGCAGGTTTAATTTGGCTTTTGCAGCATATGCTGGTTGCAACGTTGCTCTAGCAACTTGTGCAGCAGTACTCTGTGCTTTCGTTGCCCCTGCAGCAGCTGGGTCTGGCATACCTGAAGTCAAAGCGTATCTTAACGGTGTGGATGCTCATTCTATTTTGGCTCCAAGTACCCTCTTTGTGAAGGTGTGTAAAAATCCATAACAATATTTTTTTCTCTACACAGACACTTACACAGAACAATATCTTTTTCCTCTACACAGACACTACAGAGAGATCACCTTATGAATCTTGTTTAAAGTAGCCAATGATCTACTGGATGGGAATAACAGTACACTTATGGGACTTTTTTCATCCAGTAATTTTTAACCCATTTCTTAAAGGGGCGCCAAATCTGGAACTCTCTATGAAAGGTCTTTTAGTCAATGAAAAGGTCTCTGCAGAGCATAATGACGTTTACATTGCAAAAAGAGCTAAGAAGCCTGTTAGGAATATCTATACTTATGATAATATACTATATAATGTACTAACCACATATGGAAATTATATAAATAAGGCTTATAACAGTTGTTTATTGCGCTGCTTCTGTATGTAGTTAATATGAATCAAAGAATAAATAAAAAATAAAACTTGCATTTTGGAACCTTCCATTGGACATTACAACCCACCTTAGTTGAAGATTCCGAGTTTTTATATTTTTTATAATGTCATTTTGTCTGCAATTTGTAAGTGCATTAGTTGCGCGACTTATAATATTCTGAGTTAGGTGATAATTTATCATTATCCTTATATATATACACCACTATATGGAAGGTGGAGTTCACAGATTTACTTCAGTTCCCTGGCAGCCTCTCTTATCTCTTGATTTTGCTACACTCCTTATACTCCCACTAATCTCTGTTTCTTTCTCTCTCTCTATTCAACAAACAAATAATTTCTCAATCCTCTCTTCCAGTTCATCATGTCCCAGTTTCTTTGTTTGTCTCCCTGACTTCACTCACATTCCTCACCAAATTGAGTATACACAACAATTATTTTCATATCAATTATATCATTTATATGTTTTAAAGATGTGACTGCTTCAAATACTCAATGTTGCTAACTAGAAGGAGCAGGTATATTGATATGACCTCTCGAGTTATATTTTCTTCATTTCTTTTCGCTGCTTCTGAGTTTTCTTCTACCTGATAAAAAACATGACTGTTTTAAACTCTATGATGGTGCCTATAAGAGCCATTTTCCCCCGAATGAAACAGTAGTACAGAAAACTCATGTTCATGGGGGAGAATTTTATGCTATGCATTATCCCACCCCTTTAAAACGCTCAGAATGAACCAACCGAAGAAACTGAGTACACCGAGCCAGCATAAGACTGCAGTAACACAGTTGGCTTAAGTGGGAGACACTTGAAAACTGAGTACTTAGGTTTTGGTGCAAAATTCCCCTAAATCTAGCTACAAATGAGAGAAAGTTATAGGTATAGACAGGTTTAGTTTTTCTATTATTGTTGTTTAGAAATTTTTAGAAATTAATAAATATAGTAAATATGCTTTTAGGTTGAAACTATTCTATTGTTTTTCAGTACTCTATAAGTCCATCTGTACTCGGTAATTATTTGTTTTAACTAATTTACAATATTAACTTTTGCATTAATCAAAATCAAATAAATTCACATCAATTTTGGATTTTAGGATTCCGCAAATTAATTTTGAAAAAAATAAGTAAATTATCTTTTTGTGGAACGAAAGAGGTACCTTTTTACATATTAAAATATCAAATCACTTAAAACATTTAGCAGTTTCTTAAGGTAAAATAAGTCCTAAATCTTCCCCTCGTGTATTATCCTAGCAAGTTATCCTCCTTTAAAAATTATAGGATCAATTTGACTTTTTGAAATCAAATAATTTTAAATTTTAAATTGATATAAATTCATTTAATTTAAACAATGCAATTTTGTGAAAATTATAAATTATCTAAAAAATACTACCTACCTATTACAAGATTTATTTCTTTCAAAAGTTAAATGAAGCACATCAATTTTGAATTTGAAAATATCTCAAACTTTGAAAATCAAACTTGATCTTTTATTTCGTAACAGGGAGTACTCAGATAGAACAGACCTTAACATACAACTGAATGAAGTAAAAAAACATATACCTGGAGATTTATAATTAAGACCTTGGGAAACCAGAGATGTAATGTGCGATTGATTCACCCAAATCTTAAACTGTAAGAGAATTGGTGGCAATGTAACTCAAACTGTCAACAGATGTCAATAAAGTATAAACACTACCTAATCAATATAAACAAATATAATCCCTCTGTCCTAAAAATAGAGTACTACGACTTTCTGCTGATCAAACTTTGGTTAGGGCACTTATATATAGTTTCTTTCTGTGATCTATTATCACTATTAAAATTTAAACACTAAGAATTTTATTATTAAAAAAAATATGCCGACTGCGTCTAATGCAAATCTTAATATTTTTATATAAAAAAATCAATAAAAGGTGTAGCACTCTTTTTCTAGGACGGAGGGAGTATTATCTAGAGGCTGTTATCAAGGCATGTTCCGTGTTTTGGAAACCAGAAGGTTATCTCTTAATGCCCTTATTAGACTATTTACCATTCAGACATCTAAGTTTATACAATAATCTGCACAGATTTTTGGTTCCATCTTTGGAGTTGCTGCTGGATTTGTTGTTGGTAAGGAAGGACCTATGGTACACACTGGCGCTTGCATAGCCAACTTACTTGGACAGGGAGGTTCCCGCAAGTACCATTTGACTTGGAAATGGCTCAGATATTTCAAAAATGATAGGGACCGAAGAGATTTGATCACCTGTGGAGCAGCTGCTGGTGTGGCTGCTGCCTTTCGTGCCCCAGTTGGTGGAGTTCTCTTTGCTCTTGAAGAAGCAGCATCATGGTCTCTCTCTCTCTCTCTCTCTCTCTCACTCTGTGTGTGTGTGTGTTTATATATATATACATATACATATATATATATATATATATATATATATATATGTATATATGTATATATGTATATATGTATATGTATATGTATATATATATGTATATATGTTTAATGTCTACTTTATATAAAACAACATTTATTTATTTTTATCTAGAACAGAGAACAATATAAGATGTATATATTTCCCATAATGGACATTCTTCTTTCTTCACTGCTATTTTGGCATCTTATATTAGGTAGATAATGGATATTCTTTTATAAGAAAGAGAGTAGTGATACACTACCCAAGTTGTTGGTGGATGCACCCCATTAATATGCTGAAGCTCCAAAGGGAAACAAGTTAGAAGAACACATAGTATAACTAGAATTTACTTAAAACAAGACATCTGTTATTAAGGGTTGATAAATTATGTAAAGTCTCTTTAGACTATCATGTGGATAATCATGTGTAGTTTTTGTCAGTTTTGATATGGTGAAGTGCAAACTATAACCTACTTTTAAGATCAAAGGTTGTCATAGTCAATGTTTTTATAGTGTACGAGTGTAAATTTGTAAGTGATGGAAACATTTATATTTTTCTGAAAGAGTTAAAAGAGTAGTGGAATTATGAACTCCATTTAATTATTTGTATTGCAACAATCTCATGAAACAATTTATCTCTATTTGCTTAGGGGTTTCGTTCAGGTGGTTTAATGTTCCATGGGATTAGTTTAAGATATTGCCTACAGAAGAGAAAGGGAAAAGGAAAACAAATAGCGACTGAAAAATCAGATTGCAGCATGCAGCCATTTCAAGGCATAAAAGCATGAGATTATTGACTTATAGCTGACAAACTCTAGTTTATTTCAATATTATTCATTTGTAATTATTAGACCTGCTTTTTAGTTCTTTTCTTTGTAGATTTCTTCACATTCTCTCTTCCTAACATCTATTAGGTGGAGGAGTGCTCTTCTTTGGAGAACTTTTTTCACTACTGCTGTAGTAGCTGTCGTGTTGAGATCTCTGATAGAATTTTGTCGAAGCGGAAAATGCGGGCTATTTGGGGAGGGTGGTCTTATCATGTTTGATATCAATTCTGCAGTGTCTTGTTATACCACTCCAGATCTGCTGGCAGTTATAGTACTTGGAGTTATTGGCGGTATTTTTGGCAGTCTTTACAACTATCTTGTGGACAAGGTCCTTCAGACTTATAGCATCATCAATGAGTATGCCCTCGTAATCTTCCTTTTAATAACCAGATACTGCTGATTTCATTTGCTACAAAGAAAGTTCCAAGTTGTATGGTTGCTATTACAAAAATTTATTGCAGTATTTATTCTGATAATTATCCAAGTCTTGTCTGAAGCATGTGTAACACTATATTATAAGAAGTAATCTGAAAACTAATGAATTAACGCTATCAGAAATCTTTGGAATGTTTTCAATAACCATTGTGGGGAAGGGAAAAAAGAAGAAAAAGATATTGTTTAGTCATTTATCTGCGTACTTTTTCCCTTGTAGAAGTCATTTAACTCACTATTCTGGATTTCCACATTGCACGACATTACCTTTATATAAGGTATCCATGTGGCAAGTGTAGTTATTTTTCCTTTTTGTGAATGAATTGCAGGAGAGGTCCAGCATTTAAGGTCCTTCTCGTCATCACCATTTCTCTCCTGACCTCTTGTTGCTCGTATGGCCTTCCATGGTTCACAGAGTGCACTCCTTGTCCCGTAGGCCTGAAGGGTCAATGCCCGACTGTAGGTCTTTCTGAAAACTACAAAAACTTCCAATGTCAACCAGGCCATTACAATGACCTTGCTTCCCTTTTCCTTAATACCAATGATGATGCCATCCGCAACTTATTTAGCTCTCGCAACACAAATGAGTTTCACTTCTCTTCCCTCTTTATATTCTTTGGTGCTATGTACTGCCTTGGTATAATCACTTATGGCATTGCCATTCCTTCTGGGCTCTTTATTCCTGTCATACTTGCTGGAGCCTCCTATGGGCGAGTAGTTGGGACCCTCCTTGGCTCTATCTCCAACCTTGATATTGGTCTCTTTGCTCTGCTTGGTGCTGCCTCATTCCTTGGTGGCACAATGAGAATGACGGTATCAATTTGTGTCATACTTCTTGAGCTCACTAATAATCTGTCAATGCTTCCGTTGGTGATGCTCGTTCTCCTTATTTCCAAAAGTGTTGCTGATAGTTTCAACAAGGGCGTCTATGACCAAATTGTGAAAATGAAGGGTTTGCCTTATCTGGAAGTCCATGCTGAACCCTACATGAGGCAATTGGTTGCAGGGGATGTTGTTTCTGGCCCTTTAATAACATTTTCTGGTGTTGAGAAAGTGGGCAATATACTACATGCTCTGGAGATGACAAGACATCACGGATTCCCAGTGATTGACGAGCCTCCTATATCAGCTGCCCCAGAATTGTGTGGACTTGCTTTGAGATCTCACTTGCTTGTTTTGCTCAAAGCAAAGAGATTTACAAACCAAAGGGTATTGAATGGGTCGGAAATGTTAAAAAGGTTTCATGCATTTGATTTTGCAAAGGCGGGATCAGGAAAGGGGCTTACGCTGGAAGATTTGGACATTAAGCAAGAGGAGATGGAGATGTATGTCGATCTTCATCCTATTACTAATACATCCCCATACACAGTAGTAGAGACAATGTCTCTAGCTAAAGCTGCAGTCCTGTTCCGGGAGCTTGGCCTTAGACACTTGTGTGTGGTGCCGAAGACACCTGGTGTAAGATACTTTCTCTCTTCTTTGTTCTCTTCTTTTTTCCGTTGTGTGTGTCGTTTTGTGTCGGTGGAATTCTTTATTATCAGGAGGAAAAACATCAATTTCTTTATAAACTAAAATATTTGATGAACTTACCTTGCCAACATATTTGACAACCTGCTGTATGCTTTAGTTAGGCCACATGCATTTAATTCTCTCAGTAATCTCCATCTCATGCATGAAATAATACTGCGGAACTTATCAAGCAGTTACAATCCTAAAAGTTCATTCTCCTCTCTCTTTCTTTTTTCTCTCTATTTTTGAGTTCTTATTCAACTTTTTAGGATATACGACAGGGAGAATCAAGTATTCACCTTTTGATATCCATAGTCTCTCATGTTTTCTCAAAATGACAACATGTGGATTTACTTATTTTGCAGAGACCTCCAATCGTTGGTATCCTGACGCGGCATGACTTTATGCCGGAGCACGTTTTGGGACTCTACCCACATATAAATCCTCTCAAGCAATTTTAAAAGGCAGAGTAACTCATCGATTCTTATATGTATTCTTAAGAGATCATCATGTAGCCATGATGGTTGAGTTTTTTGGTTGCAAGTGGATTTCCGGGGGTGGGAGAAATGGCATAGGCATAGAGAAAATAACCTCAAGGTCAGTTCGTTCCCATCCCCATGCTTTGGGTCAGATTTACGTATATAAAAAATCTTATTGTTTTGCTTATAGTGGTATTGACTAAAGGGGTTAATGCATTGATTACAGGGTACAAGACATTTTAGTACCCTAATGAAATATCACTTTTTACCCCTAAAGATTTCAATGTGGATCTTGACCTCCAATGTTTCATACAAAATTGGCAAATTCAAATGCTAACTCATCTTTGTTTCCCCTTTCTCAATTTTTGATCAATTTGGCTCGGGAAAAAAATTACAAAAATTTATATTTTGTCCCAGATCATTAGAAATGTTAAAAGGCCAAAGTGGGATGTAACATGTCCTAAATTATGATTCTTCAAGAAAATGCATTTAGTCTATTTGCTACATGCAAGTTAACTTTAGTATTTATAACACAACTTAATATATATAGGTCGAATCTAAAACATACCTCTTAAATAGTGTACATATCTTAAATAACATATTTTTATTAAAACTAAGTCGTTTTAAAGATTCATTTAAAAAATAAGCGGGGCATTGGGTGGTATTTTTGTAAATAAAAAGAAAGTAAGTGGGATCATTTTCTTTTAATATTATTATTATTTTTAAAAAAATCTCTAAAACGACATAATGTTAATAAAAGTATGTTATTTAGGATGTATATATATATATATATATGGGATTGATCCATTGACAATACTGTAAAAGAGAATTTATCCTTACGATAGATTTCAGCTGTCTATGCTAAGATCTAATGGTTAAAAGTCCTTTCGTCTGAAGTTTAATTTTCAAGATACCGCAGTTTAATATTGTGGAAGGTGTTAAATATCTAAAATAACTCCAATTTCAATATGTGGAAGTCATGTCTGTAGTTTAATACTGCGGACAGTGAATATTGATAATCACTATCCACAATATTAAATTGCGAACGGGACTTACATGTTGAAACAACGCCGCTTTGAATCTACAACGAGAATGCGCATGAGATAAAAAAAAATTATCGCCTGCAATATTAAATTGTGGACGAGGTAATTATAATTTTTTATCGTTTACTGTATTAAGTAGCGGACAAGGTAATTAAATTTGTTTACTGTTCTCAGTATTAAACTACGGACGAAATAAGAGTTTTAAAAGAATTGTCAGTCCATAGTTCATTTCTTCTATATTTTTGGCCAGAAATTTACCACTTATAATGGACAAAAAATATTTTGAAATTATTGACCATACAACATTATTAAACAAATAAGAATTTTTTTTAAACTTTTAATTTTCATTAATTGATAAAGTTCGTACAATGGATAATTGAAATAAAAGATTTAACAATTTGTATAATGGATAATTGAAATAAAAGATTTAACAGTCATATCTCTTTGGCTAAGTATTTATTCAGCTCTTTAATTATGTGGTCGAAAAACAATGTTCTTGTTTTTTTTACAGAGATTCTTAAAAAATCTTCACTCAGATCTCTTACATTATTCTCAAAGAGATCGTCTACGTCCATTGTATCAGATATACCTACTAGTTTCAAATTCTCCAGTGAGGGTTAATTTTGCAGGCTTATATGTTCAACCACAGGGAGTTATATATCTCTTATATTTTCAACAACAGGGAATTGTATACCTGTGGTATGTTTAACCACAGGGAGTTCATATACTCGATCATCTGGAATTCTAATAATGGTCATCACTATCTCGCTGGTAACGTGTGAAACAAAAACTAGAATGGATGGGGATTGAAGAACATGGACAACAAAAGCTAAAAGAATAGATATTTCTTTTCTTTTTTGAGAGTTTTGAGTATTTGAGAGAAGTAAACAACCACTAATCTTACATATAGTGGACTGAATTACTCAGATTCAAATAGACAGGACATTTTTTTTACCTTTAATGGAAAAACGATTGTTACCTTATTGTAATCGCTTAAAATTCTCCAAGTTGACTAAAAAAAAATAAATTAAAATCCAGTGTTTGCATTATTAAATTGCAGACAGAGAAAAATGGAACGACAACATCTGCATCATTAAATTGCAGACGTAGGAGCCCTTAAAAAAACGTCGTTTAAAGACGTCCGCCCATTTCCCCCCGTCTGCAGTTTAATACTGCGAACGTTGTTCGCTTGAAATTTTTCAAGTTAACTACCAAAAACTAGACAATGTTTGCAATATTAAAACTGCGGACAGGGGAAAGCGATCGAACGTCCCTAAACGTTGTCGTTTTAAGGGCACTCTCGTCTACAGTTTAATATTGTGGACACTGTTGTTTCATTTCCCCTGTCACAGTTTAATATTGCAAGCGTTGGGTTTTTAATTTTTTTGTTGTAGTCAACTTAGGGAATTTCAAGCGATTATGCAAAATGCACCATGCTATATTAAATCAGCGTCCGTGTTATTATGCAAAACGTCTCGTGTTATATTTGTTAGGGTTTCGACACAGAGAAAGCAGCGGAATTTAAAAAATTTATGAAACCCTAAGCCAGGATCCATGCAAAACCATATTAATTCAGAAGTTTAGATTATTTACCGATTATTCGAGATGGACAGGAGACGATGGAATTCTGAAACGGCTTCGAATCTTCAACGCAATCCAGCTACTGCGTCTCTACAGTATCCACACGAACGCTCCGCGAACCGTCACACGATCTGCAGCAAAAGGGATCTGCGGTACTAGCCACCAAGATCAGGATTTTTAACCTATTTTTCTCTCTAGCTTCTTTCTGAAAGCGGCTAGGGTTTTAGTTTTTCCTTACCTGACTTTTAGACTACTGATATATCATATATATAGTAGTTAATAGGAATTAACTAAAATCTAAAATAAATAGAAAAATAAAATCCGAATTTATATATATTATATTTTAATTAAGTCTTACTTAATTAATATACATATATACAAATTATCCTATTAATTTAAATTCGTAATTTTTAAATACTATCAATCATGTTGACATATTTAAAATACTTACAATTTAAATTAATTCGCTTTTAATTACGTTATAAGTGTGTGATCCTATAGGTTATTATTATGTTGGCAATAATTTTAAAATCATATTATAAAATTATAAACAGTGAGCGACATCTAGTAATGCATCACTGCTACCCAAATAATAATAAGATCGGTGATTCGATACAACCTTTTCGTGACCAATGTTTCAATGTAATTTAATCTTTTTTAACCTTATATCCTAGATTAAACTCGAGGCATGGAATGTGTCATACTCTTCATAATTTAATCTAAGTTTTCTTGATCAATGAGTAGACTATATGAAACAAATCAATATTTGAGCATGATCATGCATTTCATAGTCCTACTCAATCAAGAGGCCTATGGATATCACCCCTAATATATAGGAGGGTTAAATTCTATCTAGATCACTCATATTCCTCACACGATTCATGATGTACCCCATAATCACCTTTATTGTCCACCCTATTAAAGGTGACATTTGATGATATCAAAGTACACAAATTCTCGTGTAATAATATAGTGACTTCAGGTCGGAGGATCATTACATCATTGTCACTATAAGAATTTCTTATGACACTTTGCATCATGCTCCATGTAGAATTCTCATGGTGGGTCAGTCCAGTACATTGTTCTATAACATGTACCTATGCATTGACTCAAATATCTCATATATTTATGACCAATGAGATTTGGCCATCAGTCAATCCACATACTAGTCTCAATGCATCATTGTTGTCCCATTAACAATGATACTCGACTAGGGACATTTAAGAGCAATGATACTAATTATAATTATATAATCTCATGTTCAAGTCACATACTTAAAGCTATATAATTCGTATCATTATTCTAAGGGTTTTTATTATGTTAACATTTATATAACGCAGTAAATGAAATCATAATAAAATAATCCATTTATTCAATCAAATATAATATCAAAAATGTTAAGCAATTAAATCAAATAATTAGCCTCTAGGGCATAAACTCTAACAATATTAAATTAGCATTCACAATATTAAACTGCAAACGGAGGATTACTAAGGCTAATAATTTTCTTTTTCTCTTGCATATTCTTGTTACAGATTCATGTTATCTGGAATGAATGAGAAATATGTAAGACTAGACAAATGGAATGATATATACGAATTGTTTAGCCATGTTTTTTTTCTCATTACCCAGATCACATGAATCAGCAAGAATAAGAATACGCCAAAAGAAGAAAAAATAAATTAATAATCTTGAGTCGAACTATCCAGATCGCTACTGTCAAAATAAGGTGAGAACCAAAATGATTGTTATGAACAATGACGAACGCAGTTTTATAATTAAGGCTATAAATTTTTTATTTCTCCTGCGTATACTTGTTACAGATTCATTTTAGTAAGAATAAAAATATGCAAGAAGAAATAGAAAAATTAATAGCTTTAATTATAATTATCCAGATCGTTACTGTCAAAATGAGATGAAATCCAAAATAATTATTATGAACAATGATGAATGCAGTTTTATAATTAAAATAGTGTCCGCAGTATTAAATTGTGAACGGGACTTGCATCAAAGCGGCGTCATACTGTAACGCCTGTCCGCAGTTTAATAATGCGGACAGTGAATATTCATATTCAGCGTACGCAATATTAAAATGCGAATGAACGGTATATTCCCAAATAGAAAGTTGAGGTTATTTTGGATATTTAACACCATCCTCAATATTAAATTGCGGTATCTTGAAAAATAAACTGCGGATGAGAGGACTTTTAACCATTAGATCTTAACATAGACGGCTGAGATCTGTTGTAAAGATAAATAATTTTTTATAATATTGTCAATAGATCAGTCCCACACACACACACACACACACACACACATATATATATATTTATTTACTTATTTATCTCAACTCTATCTGTTTTTAGACGTGGCTGAAGCAGCTCCCTTTACTGTTTTTGAGGTCGGCTGTGTGAGGAAATGGATAGTCAGTGTGTGCTTACCCCATATTTATTCATGACTACGAAGACTTGGGATTTACTAGCCGTTTTTGCCCCTAAATTTATTTGTGCAGTGCTCAAACTTTGAGCTTATGTAATGTAACAAATATCAAATATCAAACATACGCGCATTTGAATTGTCAAAAGCATATTTAGGAGGAGGAATCAGGATTGAGGAAAAATCAAACAATCGACTATTTCTCTTGCAATAGATCTGTTTCTAGACTGAATCTAAACTCCCACCATCGTTATTTTTTGCAATTTGTCTAGTACTTTGCTAAAGATCCACACCTCAATCTCCGACAAACCCCCTACAACCTTGTTTTCCTTATGAATTAAAGTTCAATGCATTCTCCATATTAAAGTTCAATGCATTCTCCATGTATAAACGAGCACTGTTAAGATCATAAAATTTTATTAATAAAATATTTATGTTGGAAACTATTATTTTTATTTTAATAATGTGTTATGATTTGAATACCGCTTATATATAAACTTATCAAATTTTAACTCCTTTCTTATACTTCTTTCATACTTCAAAAATTAACTTAGTTTGACTTTTTTGATCAAATTGAGTAATTTTAAAATTAAAAATTAAGCATACTAATTTATGTTTTTAAACTCGTGAAAATATTAGAAGTTGTAAATTTGATATAATTTGTTATGATTATAGTTTTTACGGTATATTTGAAAGAAATTATAAAAATATTCGATTTGATTTAAAAAATTGACTAATTATTTAAGAATGAAGAGACTACTAGTCAAAAAGTTAGCTAATTGATTTGCTGGACTTTTTCTTTTTCTTCGTCTTTTTTTTTTTTTTTTTTGGTGTACTAGACTACCCTTTTCTTCTTCTAATAATCCTTCACCGTTGACTCAAAAACCCAAACTTAACTAAAACTATCGGCAAAAAATAACATATTGCTATAATTTTTAATATTATTTTATTATGTGATCAATTACTAATATATAATAATAATAATAATAATAATAATAATAATAATAATAATAATAATAATAATGACACATTATTAATAAGTTAATGGAATAGTTACTTCCACATATATTTTCTGATGTTGCTATAAAGTTAATTTCTCATGAATAGTAGCTGAAAATTCTGTCAATAAATAAACAAATCTTGATTTAAAAACTTTATTATTTTTTTTAATCAAACAGTTAAATCAATTTAAATATATTGAAACTGCAAACTATTACAAAGATAAAAAGATTATGATATAAAAAATTAAAAAGATAATTTTTTTTCAAACAAAATAATAGATAATAAAGAAATGATTAATTATAACAACAACTAATGAACACTATAGATTAAAAGAGAGAAAGATGAATATTAGGCTTCGATTCTTTTAGACTTTGTTTAATGGCAGTATTTTTTGAAAGTCTTGCTATATATGTTTCAAATTGCTTAAAAAATGTAATTACTGGTTATGATGATAATTAATTTTAAAAAATAGTTTGTGTTTGATAAATAAAAAAAAATACTTAAATTAGTAAAGTGATAAATAGTTGGTATAAAAACATTTGTCAATCATTTTTTTAAAGTGTAAATTAGTAAAAATAAATATTTTAAAAAATAAATATGGGTAATGGATGAAATTATTAAAATAAATAAGGATTGATTAGTATTATACTTGGTCTAACTTGATTATTTGGTTTGACAAATAATCAGAAGTTTCAAATTGGAGTTTCTGATTATTTTCATCTAAACAGTTTTAAAGTCACATTACTAAACACTCTTTGATTCTTAAAGTGGATTATAAGCAGATTTGACTGCTTATAAGAATCTCAAACACCCTATAATAAGAGATTCAAATATTATTATTTTATTATTTAAATTAAAATTACACATTAGTCACAATTTAATTTTATCATAAGATTTGTCAACATATACATAATTTCCCTTTTTTCGAATAATATTTTCTCATTCTTCTACGTTTGGCATGCCATGAACAAATGTTAGGCATAAATTTGAAAGAAAAAAAAAATTATTTAAAAATCATCATATTTCAAATGCATCTTCAATATTGAAATGAAGGAGTAATCCTTAACACCTTATGGTTTATTTCTATGAGTTTTTAAGAGGGGAAAAGAAAAACAAATAAAGGAAAGAGAAGAGAAGAGAAAAGATTTGAAGTGGTAATTTTCTTTTTAAAGTAAAATTCTTTTAAATACCAAAATAATACTTATTTTTTCATCTTTTTTTTTTCCGTCTAAATAAAACTCCATACAAATACTAATTTTATTTTCTCTATTAAAAGAAATTTCAAACACCCTATTTTTAATTTACTCTTTTTTCTTCTTTTTTTCCTAATTAAAATTCCAAGATACAATAAAATATGTAAATTTTGTAAAATAATTTTAGACATTATTATTTTTTAAATATTGGTGGGAGTAATATTTTCCCAAAAAAAACAAAATAAAGGCAACAGTAGATGCAATAGATGGGCCAGCCTACAAGGAGGCAGGAGCTAAATTACGAAGGAACATATTTTTAATTTGTGTTACAAGTGGAGAGAGAGAGGCTGTCGCTTTTGTTCCTTCTTCGCGTTAACAATTGTTGGCACCCACCCATTTTCTCTCTCTAACAATTTTTCAAAATTTCAACTTCTAATCTCCGGCCTTTCTCCGGGAACCCTAATTCTTATATATACACATAACAACAATCAACTAGATCTGGTGTAATTATACC
Organism: Hedera helix; assembly: GCA_947179155.2. Taxonomy (NCBI): domain Eukaryota; kingdom Viridiplantae; phylum Streptophyta; class Magnoliopsida; order Apiales; family Araliaceae; genus Hedera; species Hedera helix. Next base: position 35,043,298 of record OX359280.1, on the reverse strand, counting down.
ATCAAATCCTAGGGTTTTTGCCTCCACAATCTCAATTTCAACTTGTGGTGCCTTTTTCTCGCTTATATTCGATCTGTTTCTCATCTTATTGGAGCTGTTGATTTAGGGAATAATGGAGGCGATCGAAGAATTGGCTCAGCTTTCGGATGCGATGCGGCAAGCAGCGTCGTTGCTCGCCGACGAAGATATTGACGAAAATTCCACGTCATCGAAGCGGCCTTCTACATCCCTTCACGCGGTTGCTCTTGGAAATACCGTAAGATCATTGTTTTTGATTTGAAATTGGTTGAATTTGATGATTTTTGGTTTTGTTGATTGATTTGGTGGGTAGATCTCTGGATCCAGTTGTGTTTTGATCTTCAGTTTGATTGGCTGCGGTGCATCTGAGCTAATTGTAGCTGAAGCTCTGGATACTTACAATGATCTGTTGTTAGTGTATTGTACATGTATATGATAATATCCCAATAAGTTAGATAGTACTTCTCGATTATAATAATGATGAGTAAGGATCATTATTAGCATTACAAACATTTAGTTGATATAAATTTCTCAAAGTGGCGCCAGAAGCTGTTACCCAAGCGAACTGTTTTTTTGACCTCTGACAAGTTTTACTGATGAAGGCATTCAGTGGGGGAATCAATTAACTTTGAAGTGCATGTACATATGTTTCAAAGGATACAGAATACAAATCTTATCCAAATTCATATAAAGACATTCCCATTAAAAATCTTGTTCTTGTGTTGCCAGGCCACCTCTTTCCAACATCATCGTCGACATTGTAATGAGCAAAACTACTTCTGTTTCCCCCATGCACCTCAATAACACTATCATCAAACTGCATGACATTTATAGCCACATGTAGTTGTCAATCCCAGTTGTGCATGTAGAGTATGGATATTGACCCCCCCATGTATCTCCAAATGAAAATGGAAGGTTCACAAATTCTTTTTTTATTAGGTCTAACATAATTTAGAATGCTCTATTATTCTTTTTCACTTGTATGAGAAACTTCCAATACTAATGAGATACTCCCTCCGTTCCACAAATAGAGTTCCATTTGCAAAAAAAATTGTTCAAAAAAAAAGAATAATATTTTTGTTGGTGATAGTACAAAATGACACCATAGTTGTACGACTAGGCGTCATGCCGCTAGAGAAGGATACGGTGACGCTTTGGACACCGAATTGCCAAGACTCACGCCTTAGTAGCTAGCCCAAGTTAAGTGATTAAGTCATTTTTTATCCATGATTCATCACCATAACCCATGGACTTGCTATGTGTTGTAATTTTATTACTTATTAGACTTGTAATGTGTGTTAAATTAGTTGATTTTTTATTTTCTACATAGTGTTTGTTGACTTGTTCTACTAGTTTTTAATTGTAGGTGTTTTATTTTTTGAATTTTAATTGTGAAGTATTAATATAATTGTGTTTTTAAGTATATTCTATAGTGTTAGTTATACAAAAGAATGTGTTTGAATCTTTTTATTTTAGGTGTCTTATTGCTCATAAAAATGCATAGCAAGATTCTTTGTCACGATTCAAAGGATTTTTGAGTTTTGTTATGCAATGATCAGAAAGAACTTAGTTGGTTCTGGAGAACATCTTCTGGTGCAGGAACTAATTATTACAAAGACAGGGATCCAATCATGGGTGTAGCCGGGAACTCAAGTGGGAGGGGGCCGAAGCTCAAGTTAAAAGTAGTTATGCAGTATAATGCTAAAATTTAAAAAATATATTTTTAATTGTACTCTTTACTTTTAAAATCTAACATTTTAAGATCCCTACATAAGAATAGAAACTTTTAAAATTTGCTTGTAAAAGATTGAAAAAGTAGACAAATTAACGCTCTAAATAAATTTGTGGGTATATTGTAGCCGTGTAGGTCCCATAGGAGTGTAAGGTGGACTTTGATAAAGGAGGATGCAGGAGAAGTAGTATAGCCTCTAAGCCGATTGAGAGAGAGAGAGAGTCTAGAACTGAACCTCTTAATTTTAAATTTATTTACTCGACTTTGAAAATTACTGTTAGAATTTAATATGCATTGAAACATGGAAATTCATTTTATAATATTTTGGGCCTAGTACGATATAAGTTTTTATTCTCAAAACATGAGTCCACTATTATGAATTTTCTTCTTACACTATTGGGAGTGGCCAATATAAATTACTAACTAAATACACAAGCAGTGTTATATACTAGGTAAAAGAATTGATTTTTTTTGGGACGACCCGGGGGGGGGGGGGGGGCAATAGCTACGTGACTGGATCCAATATTGAGAAATAAGCTTAATGTAGTTTTTTGTATTACTAGATGTCTTCTTGGTAATCTTGATGAATATATGGTCTGAATCTTGTAGATTCCACATTTCGTTAACTGTGTGATATATCCTGCATATTCCATGACATTTTCTTTTCTTAATTACGTTGGCCTATATTGCTGTTAAGGTGTATAAATGGAGCGTCTAGCTTAATTGGAGAGAATTTAGTGTTGTTACAATTTTCAGATGCTCTTGAATTAATTAAAATCTGGTTCAGGGTCATACTTTAGCAATTAATTGTCCTATTATCATGAGTATGAGGATATATTTGTTGATAATAATTGTCGTGGCTGAATGAGTATTGTGTTTAAGATACCTCCTTTACTTTTGGGAGTAGTTTTGGTGCTGCTTAAATAATTGGGCAAAGTATCTTTTGATTTATCTTTCTTGAAGAAGCTTCTTTATCTCATTAACAATGCTGAGTATTTTCTAACTGTGGGGTAATTGTTCAGGGTGCGGGTAAATCAGCTGTTTTGAACAGCCTAATTGGACATCCTGCTTTGGTAAGTGTTTTCCCGTTTGAACCTTTGTTTTGGGTTTGAAACTACTATGTTTCCGTTAATTACTAAGAGTAACTTTTTCTATTTGGAAGCCTACTGGTGAAGGTGGTGCTACTCGTGCTCCTATATGCATTGATCTAAAAAGGGATGGTTCTTTAAGCAGCAAATCAATTGTTTTGCTGATTGACAGTAAATCTCAACAAGTTTCTGCAAGTGAGGCCTTGTACTTACGAGCAAACCATTTGTTTACAACAAACAGACTCCACCATGAATAATTTTTACTATAAATCGTTGATGTATTGATCCTCTTGTGACACCCTGATTTGTTATGTCATGCTCTTTTGGTCTATTATAGGTGCCCTTAGACATTCTTTACAGGATAGACTTAGTAAAGTTTCAAGCAAGAGTCCAGATGAAATATATTTGAAGCTTCGCACGAGTACAGGTTAGTCTGGATTAAGTGATTTGTTTCTTTTGCTTGTGAGAAAGATGTGTAATACTTGTTTTTGCTTTTAGCTTTCCTAGTTTTCATAGCTGACCTTTTATCAGAACGTGTGAAAAATTTAGATATTAATGTTGATTACTTTGAAAGAATAAAGCTTTAGCTTTTTATAACACATTATTATTGGGGCATCAGATTTTACTTGAATGTTAAGTTATTCTGTGGTATATCCTTTTAGTTTCTAGTTGACATGATTTGTAATCTTTAAAATTATAGGTAAAGAAATTTATGCTGCCTTAAAGGTAAGAATTGCAACTGAGGGCACTTGAACATGAAGAATTTTATTCTGTTCTCCTTATTTTCTCTCTCTCTCTCTCTCTCTCTCTCTCTCTCTCTCTCTCTCTCTCTCTCTCTCTCTCTCTCTTCTCTCTAACGAACTCAATTACGAGTCACTGAGTCTCTCTCCTGTCTCTAAAATTCTATCTACTTTCTCTCTATATTCTATCCTAAACTTTGTTTCTATCTCTATTGCTGGTTAGGCCACAACCAGGGCCTGGCATATGTTTTCCTTTTCAAAATTAAAAGCGCTTTTGGGAGAGCATATTAGTGGTTTAAAATCTTGTCAATGTAGATAAGTTGTTGGGTTTTTGAATTACTCTGTCTATTTACTAATGCATAACGATAGCTGATGATCACTGCCTGCATAGATCCAGGCCGCAGTCAGTGTTTTCTCACTTCTCAAGTCTGACTAAAGTATCAATTTCATCATAGTTGTTATACACTTTAATCATACATAGATATTTAGAAGTTCTTTAGAAATTCGAATTATAAAACTAATGATGCATCTCAATCTAAAGAGCCCTTGTATCTTCCATCCTTTCAATCTCCCCACCTCCCTTGTATCCTCAACTCTGTTTAGACTAGAACCCCCGGACACCTCCTTGTTCCACTCCTTAAGTTCATCTTTTATAAATATTAGCATTCTCATTAATTTAACACCCAACCCCCCCTCCCTCAAATGACACTCCATCAGTCCCCCCCATCACTGAGTAACGAGGCACATGAAATTAGGAAAGGAAGGCCAAATTCTCAAACATAGAAGGGGAGGACTCCAGGTACTACTATATAAGCTATTCATGCAACACGCCATGAATGTAGCAATTCTTGCCACGTTTACAAATGCTGTACTGTTGATCCATCTCTTCCATAGGTTGCCCTTACTGGCGTGGGAGGGAGATGTTACTGCAGCCATATATTGAAATTGCTGAACAACATGCAGAAAGATGTGATGATAATTGCTCTTATATTTGATTTGATATGCAATAATTTTTTGATCAAGTTTGGTGCTGCTTTTTTCAGTTATATTGTATTATACAACTCTTTCCTTTATTTTGATTTGTTTGTTTGATTGCTATTTAGCTCCTCCATTGAAATTGGTTGATTTACCTGGAGTGGATAAAGGAAATCTTGACGATTCATTGGTGAGTTTCTGCTAAACTGATTATATTTATGTTCATCTTTTACGGTTCCACAAAAGATGCATTATATTTTTTTTAAAGATAAATCTTCTGATGCAGATTCTTTTTCCAAAATTTTATTATTATAATATTTTTAAAAGGCTAGTTTTTTCTTGCAGAGCAAGTATGCCGAACACAATGATGCGATCTTGTTAGTTATAATTCCTGCTTCCCAGGCGCCAGATATTTCATCTGCTAAAGCCCTTAGAATTGCAAAGGAATATGATGGTGAAAGTGAGTCTACTATATGAATGCCACACCTTGATTTTCTTAAATAAGAAATTTTGTACTATTTGCTTTTTAGTTTAATAAAATGTAATGAGTGAGTGGTGTTGTTTGTTTGTTGTAGGTACAAGAACCATTGGTGTAATTAGTAAAATAGACCAAGCAGCTTCAGATCAAAAAGTTCTTGCAGCAGTTCAGGCTCTTCTATTGAATCAAGGACCACGAAGCACATCTGATATCCCATGGGTTGCGTTGATTGGTCAATCCGTTTCTATAGCATCTGCTCAGTCAGGCAGTGTTGGATCCGATAATTCATTGGAAACTGCTTGGCGTGCTGAGAGTGAAAGCCTAAAGTCAATATTAACAGGAGCTCCTCAAAGCAAGCTTGGTAGATTAGCTTTGGTGGAGACCATTGCTCAGCAGATTCGTAACCGTATGAAAGTCAGGGTCCCGAATCTCCTATCGGGGTATAGTTTCTTTCCTAACTAGTAATTACTGCTTGAATAATTTTTTTTATATTGTATTTACTTAATTTTGTTCTGGGTGGTTTTTTTTTTTTTTTTTTTCACACAGTAATTAGTGAATGTTTCTTCCTCACAAGAAGGGATTTAAAGCAAATCAATGCTTTTACTGTTATCAATATATAAAACCTACTTTTAACTGTATTGTCGTGTGTTTGAGAAATTCCTTGTTTTTCAAATAATGTTTACTAATATATGCAGCTCTTAGTTAAACTCATGGGTGGATGAGCGGATATTGAAGTTTATGCTTTCTCCTTGATATTCTCTGTTAAGATTCTCCATTATGTTCTCAGTATACTTTCTCTTGCAACTTGTGCAGGCTTCAGGGCAAGTCTCAAGTAGTACAAGATGAATTAGTAAGACTTGGTGAACAAATGGTTACTAGTTCTGAAGGCACAAGAGCTTTAGCTTTGGAGCTTTGCCGTGAATTTGAGGATAGATTCCTGCAGCATATTACAACTGGTGAGGTGAGTATAGAGAAGGGAAAATTTGTCTTATACATTCGTGTACTATATACAGGATCATTCATTTGAAGTGTGATTTATTAAATCAATAAAAGTTTATTCAAGTGTAGTATGAAAATTTTTACGAAAAGCACATTCCAAGAGCATTCTATGTCAATAGAGTGAGGATATGGTGATAAATGAAGCTTTAGTGGGAACTTAGATACCCTTTATGGTGATTATATAAAGGTCTAAAACCGAATGGATCATAAATATGCTAAGAAACATGGATATGGGTGTGGGGATACTGGTGTGTGGGGTTACGACGATTCGCCAACTCTTAAAAGATTGGATTTGGCACATATTTCAGTATTAAATCCACACACAGTACACACACACGACAAAACATTCAACCAAATAGATACTACAAGAGAAAAACTACAAACATCCTACAAATAGGGAAAAGAAGTAAAGAACTGCCATTCATGATTCACCATAGTGGCTGGGGGTTTAGATTGGTATTATGCAATTTCAAATATTGAAGGTATGTTATGTTCTTTAAAGTTAAGATTATTCTGCCTCCTCTTTTATCTGCTGAATTGTTTATTTATGCAGGGTACTGGATGGAAAATTGTTGCTAGTTTTGAGGGAAACTTCCCCAACAGGATTAAGCAGCTCCCTTTAGACAAACATTTTGATATAAACAATGTCAAGAGGGTATGTTTTAATCAATTTTATTGTGTTTTTATTTATTTATTGAAGATTTGCTTATGATTCTGCTTTTTTAATTTGATGACGAGTCATGTTTGTTGCTATTAGGTTGTTCTTGAAGCAGATGGTTATCAGCCTTACCTTATATCTCCTGAAAAAGGGTTAAGGTCTTTAATAAAGGGCGTTTTAGAGATGGCTAAAGAACCATCACGCCTTTGTGTTGATGAGGTAAACCTTTGTGGTAAACTTCTTTCACGTTAATACGTTGATTTCTGCTTTTAAGTTCCATTGCATTTCCTTACTGATATTGCTGCTTTCTAGTTTAACCATTTTTTTTTTTGGTAAGTTAGTTTATTCACGTGCTTGCTTGTTAAGCTATTTTTTTTGCGTTGGTTACGCCTATTAAAGCTGGCCTGGGAGTTGACATTTCTGGCTTCATCTCTTTTCACTTCTTAATTATGTGCCAGTCTTTAGATCATCCAGTGTTTAGATCTTAGGAACTGGACTGAATGGTCCTTATAAACAAGATGTCGGTGTAGAGAAATAGAGGCTATGGAGACCCTTCAGCTTTATAATTTTCTGTGTTCTTTCATTCCGCTTTGGACATAGTTCCATTATGTGTTCAGATTATACTCTTCTCGTGTCATTTATCAAAAAGCAAATACTTCTCCTGTCCAATGTTTGTCAAGATGTTCTTAGCCATATTGCTCTTTTCTTCACACTGATCAATTACTTTGATGACATCATTCCCATTAGCTTGCTTACACTTGGAAAAGTTATATGATGTAGAGAGGGCACCAATTTTTACTGTGTGCTAAAAGCATTTTGGTCTAGAGAACCTTTTCCATCTTATAATTTCCTCATTGAGTTCGACTTTCAAGATGTTTGAATAGCTTGTCTGCACATCACAGAGCTGTCTGATAAAAATGCAACAAGTGATTTGCTATTGAGATCAGCCACACTTTATTGTACATCTTATTCAGAGAAACGGGGGATTATCAGTCCCTGAAAAAAAATTTGTTAGCAATCTTGTACTTCATTCATAAATAGTTGAACAAAATGTAAAAGAGCACAACTTTTTTTCTGCACAAAGTACAATTTGCAGAGTGGGACTGTGGACCATTTTTGTTCAGGAACTTCTTAGCTCCTGCAGACCCTATTATTAAACATGTTATGCATTTATACCTGTCATTTCCTTTCCACTTTATATTATACTAAAACTGTGCTAACTACTGTGGATGGGCCACCAAAAATAGGTGCATCGTGTGCTTGTGGATATAGTTTCAGCTTCTGCAAATGCTACCCCAGGGCTTGGAAGATACCCTCCTTTTAAGAGAGAGGTAATACTATCTTACAGCTTCATACTACATAATGTTTGTATTATATTGGCAGCATTAAGTTTACATACTGTATTATGTCAAAATTTGATTGTTGGTATCATATAACTAGGTCGTGGCAATCGCGACTACAGCGCTTGATGGGTTTAAAAATGAATCTAAGAACATGGTAGTTGCACTTGTTGATATGGAGCGTGCTTTTGTCCCTCCACAACACTTTATTCGTCTGGTTCAGAGGAGGTAGGCACAATAATTGGACAATCTTTTTATGCCTAAGAAGTAAGAAACATTCCTTTCAGCAGCTAATTGTTAGAAGGGAATTCCTGTTATTTTTTTGTCATGGCAGTATTTTCTCATTTAATTTGATCATTGATTTTCTAATTTTCTAGTTTCAGACTCTTAGATAGAAATAATCTTATGATTTCTCCCTGTTAAAATGGTGAAAACATTACCAGGATGGATAGGCAGAGGCGTGAGGACGAGTTGAAAAATCGATCTTCTAGAAAGGGAGTTGATGCAGAACAATCCATATTGAATAGGGTACACCACATTTTGCTTAATCCTAAGCTTTATCTTTTTGTAACTCGGTATTTTGATTCAAGCTAGATGTTCACTTAAATCTCTCTCTCTCTCTCTCTCTCTATCAGTGATCCGTTTTCAAATTTTTTTACTTGTATATGTACTTTTAATTCATTAATTCTCTGTGCTCCACTTTAGGCGACTAGTCCTCAAACAGGAGGCCAACAACAAACTGGGGGAAACTTAAAATCGTTGAAGGATAAATCTGATAAATCCGGTCAGTCAGAAAAGGATGCGCAGGAGGGACCAGCCTTGAAGACTGCAGGCCCTGAAGGGGAAATAACAGCAGGTTTCTAATTAGTTATGATATATATATATGTGTGTGTGTGTGTTTAGATTTTCCTTTTTTGATCATGTATTTTGGTATATATCTGAGTTGAATTTTCCTCGAAGTTGAGATGAAACTTATATTTTAGTTTAGTTTTCTCATTGGTTATATCGTCCTGGTAGTATCGAATTTTCTAAGTTGACCTATAATGAAGTAATTTTCTCTATGCGATTGGATTCTATGAGCTTAACCTATTGCTCTCTAAGGATTCTATTGTTTTTGTAATCTATCAACTTTGAGATCTTAGTGTAATAATTACTACTATCTGTATGTCCATTATACCTGGAATGAAACTCTTGGTGTTGTGTGGGTTTTGGTTTATCATGGCTAAGTTTTGTTTTATATGGAGTGAATCTTATGAATATCGAGAGCTCTCATATGAGCTCTATTGAGACCTGAAGGCGTACTATAATCCAAGGTATGTGTTAGGGTGTCATTATTGGCTTCTCTTTGGGCATCGGCTATGGGAGCCTTTGGGTGGTGGAAATAATATAAAACCGAGGACTTTGTGTCTTCTTCACGTTCTGTCTTCTTTGGTGACTTTGTGTCCAACTCTTTGTACTCTTTATTCTAATATACATTCCTTCTTTCATATATAAAAATAAAACTGACATAAAACTCAGGATGGCAAGTGTTTGGGCCGGAATTCCTCCCGCCTGATCTTACCCATAAGATTATATTCTTCTCCTGTCAAAACCATCTTGGGGAGTGCGCTAAAAAGTGGCAAGGCTTACAAATGAACTACCTTTACTGCATGTTCCCAGTGGCTTTGTTGATTTTATGGCAGCAAAAGAATATGAGACCTTATGGTTTGAGATACATGGCAAATAGAAAATCAACCATTAGGCTGAAATTCTTTCTGAACACTTTAGTTTTTGACATTTTTGAGCTGCACCAGATAGAGGCAAGACATATAAATCAGCAACCTGAACTTGTAATTTCCCATTGGGTTTCATGATTAACAAATTTGGGCTTTCTTTAGTATGGGGAAGCAATAGAGTGGAGATCTTATGGTTTGAAATACTTGTAAAGTAGAAAATTAATCATTTGCTCTTACTGAACAATTAATTGTTCCTAACATTGTTGGTTGGCTTCCCAGTTAGCCCATATAAGTATCGAACCCAACAATTTGACTCTACCCTGAAAGAATAATAGGTGCAATACCTATGTACCCTCTTGCAAATTCTCTGTCTGGTTGGGACTTTATTATTAACCATCGGTAGAAGTATTTGGTTGTCTTGTTGAAGCGCATATGGCAATTGGTTTCTGTATATTTTAAGGATGAAATTTCTTTTTCATATGCGTGGGTAACCTTTCTTTTACTTAATTTTTTTCCCTCTTTTGACAGGATTCTTATTGAAGAAGAGTGCAAAAACAAATGGGTGGAGTAGGAGATGGTTTGTTTTAAATGAGAAAACTGGAAAGGTCAGGTGTTTAATATATCAGCTACTCTTGAATGAAGTATTAGAATGCTTTATTATCATCAGTAAATTATATGACAAGAGTTCTTTTCCCTTTACAAATATTAAGGTTTGCATATGACACCATTAACATAATTTCTCTCATAAAATTTATTCCCAATAATAAACTCTTAGGCTTTAAAATTTAATTTGTGGAAATAAGTAAGGAAAAAATTATGTACAAGTATGTTATGTGCTAAAGTTAACATTTGGAATTTTTTTTTGTAAAAGTAAAAAGAAAAGGTGAAAAGAATTAGGTCTCTGTTCCTGATGGAGGGGAGAGAGTATCATGTAGGTTGTTGCATGTATTTTTAATTTGCTGCTTTCTATTTTACTAAAAATGGTCTTCAACCTCTTTCTCTTATATAATTTATGTACATGCTTAACACTTATTGGGCGTGCATACATGCTATTCCACCTGGGGATTATTCCCAACACCTCTACTCTTCTGAAGTATGAACATATGTATGATATATGAATACTGCATGATATGAACACTCTAAAAAAAATGTACTCTCTAAAAGTAGGATACAGATATGTCAAGTACACGTCAGGATTTGTCCAGCCTCTAATATTTTAAGTGCTGAAATTTTATCTTGCATAGCTAATCTAACATCACTTGATTGTAGCGTAATATTTCCTTTTAATAAATTACAATATTCAATAATGCTCATTTTTATATAAATGTCAAGGTATATATTCATTTGTCAGTTCCTTTTCATTGCTTTCAGATGATCATTTTTATTTATTTTCTAATTTATGATATACTTTGTTTTGCAGCTTGGATACACCAAAAAACAAGAAGAACGACATTTCCGTGGGGTCATCACTTTGGAGGTATAATCACCACTGTTATCTTGAAATATGAATGAGCATTTAACTGTACAATTTTCTTTTTTAAAAAAGCAAATTAAATGTAGAATTGTCTTTTGTGAATCATGGTAGTTTTCTCGAGATTTAAAAACAAAATAACATACATTTATCACCTCTCGAATTCTGTTAATGATATTTGCAGTTAAAACTAGACACATCATGGTCTATCATCTTGTTTGATACTTGAAGTTTGTTCAGATTATTCACTACTAATTCTACCTTGTTTTTACTAATTTGACTTTTTTCACTATATTTCATGGCACAAATTTGCTGCATGGGCTTAGTGAGTAAATTCAAGTTTGTTCCATTTTGTGATGATTTCACTGTGATCATTTGTTGCAGCTTTTTGCCAGTTTTATAGAAATAATGATACTAGTTCGTAATCATGTACTTGCTGGAAATTTTCTTTCCTATTACTTTGGTAGTTTCTATCCCAATTGGGTTGTAGCAGTTCCACATAAGTAGGGTGAAGGTTTTAAAGATGTTCCCACTACGTGACTCTAGGTTAGAGATTGCTGTCTTGTATATTGGTTGGACTGTTGGAAACTAAATTAAAGTTGGTTTGTTTCTTGATCGCATGTTGGGAATGGGTTAATTCATAAATCTGAACTTTTTATCCTTGCTTTGTCATTATTTGGCAGGCATACCTTGAGATCTTTTGGCTCAGAAAGAGAATCTAATTAATAAAACAGTTTAATATTTTTTTGGTCATTTACTAGAGGCCATTTCATGGCAGAGTACTTTGATCCAGTTTTCTGTAGAGGAAAAAATTGCAATGGGTATGAAGAAATAGCGCTGGAGAATATCAGGATCTATTTTCATATGAAAAAGGGAAGGGGAAAAAAGAGATGGAGGTTCTGTTTATGAGGATGGAATTACTTAAAAAGAAATGAGTGGTTAGGAACTATTATCTAGTTTATATTAAAATATGTATAATTTTGAAAATGTTCTTACTGATGAAAATGTAACCAAAACTTAAATGTTCGTATGTTGGATTGTGGGAGAATATGGTGATGAATCATGTTGCATGAATTTTGGTGTAATATATTCAACTCTGAAACAGCCGATGTATTCTAGATGAAAATTTTATGCCCTATTCTCATGTTTGAGTTCAAATAATTCATGTTTATTGAAACAAAGTTGCACAGCTTACAGCTAGTTCACTTAGTTACAAGTTGGCATATACAAGAACTCGGGTAGACTAGGCTGTTAAATTGGATGGATAACATCACAAATATCGAATGTAGAATAATTCAAGTTACAAGAAGGCAAGACATAAATCAAATTCCGTACTTTACTTCATTGATATAGTATTTTTTTTAATTTTTTTATTGGTTTTGTTCTCTTCTTTACTGCTATTTTGGAAAAAAATTAATTTTTTATTCCATGTGTTACTAATGCTGGTGCTGGAGGGAGGAAATAGAACTTGCAGTTTCTGCTCTGATCCTATTTTGGAATTCAGTTTCAATCTAAATAGCTAATATTCATAATATACTCTCTGAATGCACTTGACAAGGAACTAATATGGCTACCTTGGAATAATTTAGGAGTGTATTATTGATGATTCTTCTGAGGAGGAAGAACCCCCATCAAAAAGCTCCAAGGATAAAAAGGCTAATGGGCCAGATGCTGGAAAACCGAATCTCGTATTCAAGATAACAAACAAGGTTGCATATAAGACTGTGTTAAAAGGTATAATATCCATCCCTTGACCACACTACTATTTACCGTATGTTGTATAATTTCAAATCTATTTCCAATTTGAATGCCACTGCAGATTAAAGTTTGACTCTCATTTTGCAGCCCACAGTGCTGTTGTGTTAAAAGCCGAGAGTATGGCAGATAAGGTTGAGTGGTTAAACAAGTTACGAAATGTAATTGGCTCTAAAGGAGGTCAAGTAAAGGGTGATTCTGGTGTTCCCATGCGGCAAAGTCTTTCTGATGGTTCTCTTGTGAGTAACTACATGATGTGTGTTCTTATCATTAAGTTTGTAATGCTCAGTAAAGGTGTTTCAGTCCTGCTACTGGTCTAAATTCTTGCATATATTTGGCTTCTTTTTTCTATTCAGTTACATATCAACATTTTTTTCTGGTCCTAACTATCATCCTATCGAGTCTTATTCATAAGTTTTTTGGTTCTTAATGGTGATAAAAATTATATTTATTTAGTTTGCTATTTGTTCACCTTGCATCAGCAAACAAAATAAAGAAAAAAAAATTAAAAAGTCATGCTAAAAGGGAAGAACATTACATAATAGCATATCATTACTGACTCATTTTCAAAATATAATGTATTAGTATTTACCTAAACGAAAGAACAATAAGATACGATTAAGAAGGTATTAAAGGTATTTGGGTAACTAACATCTAATTGGGACAGGTTCATGGATTTACTTAGATACTATGCCCATCACTAACCCTATAAATTTTTTCATTTTTTCTCCCAAATCCATCACAGTAGGGTTTGGGGGATGGGGGACAAGTTGGGGCAGGTGGAAATTCCCAAACCTAGTCAAATAATTATAATTCAAGTGCCTGAACTGTTGCCCTACTTGCACAATTTAGGAGACAATGACCAGAAGACCTGCAGATCCGGAAGAGGAACTTCGATGGATGGCTCAAGAAGTACGAGGTTACGTTGAAGCTGTTCTGAACAGTCTTGCTGCCAATGTCCCAAAAGTCTGTATACTTTCACATTGTCGCCTTCAATATGCTCATTATGTTAACATCTTTTTCACTCTTTTTTATGCTTTCTTATGGTTCTGCAGGCTGTTGTTCTTTGTCAAGTAGAGAAAGCTAAAGAAGACATGCTTAATAAGTTGTACAGTTCTGTCAGGTTAGCAATATTGATGATTAGTTTGCTATCTCCTGATTCTTTGAATCTTTTGTGAAATACAAGAGTGGGTACGTTGATTTTAAACCAAGCAACTTGGTAAAATTACCTTTAGTAAAATATGTTATAATATGAGGCAGCCATGTGCATCCAAGTAGAATCTTTAGTCATATACAGTGTATTATGTTTCAGCTATTACCTTTAATCTGTTTATTTAAATTTGTTATTTTTTGAATATCATTTTTTCATTTTATGTAACTTCTGATAGTTCCCAAAGCACGGCAAGGATCGAAGAGCTGCTCATGGAGGACCAGAATGTAAAGCATAGGAGAGAACGTTATCAGAAACAATCGTCTCTGCTTTCAAAGCTTACTAGGCAACTCAGCATTCATGACAATCGAGCAGCTGCAGCCAGCTTGTCGAATGATACACCGGGTAATGATGCATAATCATCTGCAACGCCCTTAGAGATGTTTATAAATTTACATATTACTCTCTCCGTTCCAAAATATGAGATCATTTTTTACTTTTTAAAGTCGGTTTGAGATATTTTCAAATTTGATACGTATAACTTTTTTTTTTCCCTTTTTTTTTAAAAAATAAATTAAATTATGTAATTAGTAGTACTTTTTTAGATGGTTTACGATTTTCATAATTGTAATGTTTAAGACTAAATGAACTCGTATCAATTTTGGATTGAAATATATCTTAAAATTTGACTTCCAAAGTGAATTGATCTTGGGGGAAGTATATGACAAGGATGACAATATATAGTCATGTTTGTTCAATATAATGGAAAAACCTATTTAAATTAGAAGATTTAAACTGAGTAATGTGTTCTACTACAGCCCTATATTGACCTGCCTTTATAAACTATATTCTTCATGCATACCCACCCTTTTAGGTCAAACAAATCTATTGCTTTGTCAGTACACAACCAAATAGAAATTTAAGTTGTGCTTTATGATATTTTTATAGTACTTTCCATCTTTTCCGTGATATATATTTGCACAAAAGATTCTCTCTTTTTCTTAAAATTAGTTGACCTAGTTAAGTATTTTTGAGTAAAGGTGTAAATAAACCGAATTGAGTCGAATATTGAATTGCTCAGATTTGATTCAAAAAATTTATCGAGTATAAAATAAGGTTTGATTGAGGCTCTTTAGCTATCGAGTTGGGCACGATCATGAATCAAATCCTAACAGTTTGAATTTTTCGAGCGAATATAATCCGAGTATCAATAGAAAATTGCAATTTGAATAGATTCGAGTAATTTATCAGAACTTTAAACTTTGCTCATATTTGAATCGTTTATATTTCGAATCGAGCTTGAATCAAACTTTTAGTCGAGTGGATACTAATCGAGTTTGAACCATTTAGTTCATTTTACACCCTTATTTTTTAGGACAAAATAGACTTTATATAACATTTTACATTTTAATTGAATACACATATAACGATTGTCATGACGAGGGATTGTGCATGGTGACTATAACTCCTCTGCTTCAACCAATCATCATCTGGAATTCAATCAAATGCATTCCTTATCACCCATTATTACATACTGTTGTCTCGATCAGTATTCTTCGGCCACTCCCTCTTTTTCTCTTTCTTTCTGCAATTTAACTCTGTACCCTTTCTGCAACTCCTCATCTCTCTCTCTCTCTCTCTCAAACTCTGCCATTGATCACAAGTTCTCTTTCTGTTAAATGTTAATCTTACTGTACCTATATAATTTCATTCTTATCCATTGAGTGACAGCGATACAGAGCCACTCACGCAATGCACTAAAAAGATGAAAAGCATTAGTTAACAAATTACTCTAGGTGCCTAAAGAGTGCGTGTCTGTGTACACTTTTCTTTTTAAAGATAAATGATGAATTTAATTCTAAGTTAGAAAAGAGAATAAAACAGGTAAGGACAAGGAGTCCGGGGTCCACTCCAGCCGTCTTTCCAGAGGCATCGTCATTGTCAACAGAGATGTGTATATGTATGTACTTATACACATCAATTTATTTTCTGTGTTCCTTCCCAAAATCAAGGTCTATTTCAATCTAGTAATCTCCACCTCACATATGAGTGACTGGATGGTTCAGGGTAATGTGGGAGTGGTTCAAGTAGTGATGTTCTGTTGTGGTTCATGGAGATTCTTTGTTGTAATGGTGGTTCTATGTGAGGACATAATACAATCTTCTGGTTTTTGTCTTGGCACATTGGTGACAATGGAGGTTGGACGAGTGGCGGTGGTTGTGTGAAGGACTTATGTTGGGACGAGTGGCCTTGGTGCTATGGTGCGATGGGTCAATAGTTCCTTATCAAGACTCGAAGAGAGATCATAACTTCAAATATTAAAATAAAAGGTTATATCTATCCTTTTTATAATTTAATTGCATAATGTTTAACTGACTTGGGGTTTGGAGGCAACCAAACATGAGCTCTGAAGTTTTGAGGATCTCGTAGAATTTGGGGTATTGTTAGCGATGTTGGTATAATTGACCTAATAAAAAATAAACAGGTATACCTAGCTAAATATCAAATGATTCAAATTCCATTCCTGATACAATGTGACAAATCAATGGTATAATTCTTAAACAAAAGTTTGCAATGATGTGTTGCTCAGAACTTGGCATCTTTCCATTTGTGTGATTATTGAGAGACTATTACTGCATTCTGTTTGGACTGCCTTTGATAAGTTGTATTTCTCATTTATTTTGAAAATTTCCTTGTGCAGAAAGCAGTCCAAGAACCAGTGGCCCTTCATCAGGTGATGATTGGAGGTCTGCTTTTGATGCTGCTGCCAATGGTCGGTCAGACTCATTTGGTGATTCTTCTTCTAGGTTTGGCTCCAATGGTCACAGTCGTCGATATAGTGATCCTGCCCAAAATGGTGATGTAGGTCCAGGATCAAACTCTGGCGGCCGTCGCACCCCAAATCGATTGCCACCTGCACCACCACCCTCATCTGGCTCTGGTTATAGATTTTAGATTAGACACACTACAAGATGAATCCGATTCGTGCATTCTAGCAGGTTGGGCGTTTGGTCCTGCTCTTTATTTTGAGTTCCATTTGAACTCGTATTATGTTATATTAGGTGGAATTGCCACACGCCTCTTTGTAGATAGACATTGAGAAATTTGGTCCTTTTGACCTTGTGCTTGCAGTTGCTGGATTGGAAGTGTGCTTTTCAATATGCCTATTGAATTTTCCCCCCTTTTGGGTGTTTGGGGGTTACCATCATTTCCAAATTTATTGGACTGCTACGGGTGTATTTTTAATGGCACGCTATTATAAAATTTAATTATCCTTTTCATATCAGTGACCAACTTATACGTTTGGCTTTGGAAAGGTTTGAGTTTAAATTGTATGAAAGGATCTTGTGAAACATTTGTGTAACAGAGGAAAAGGCAAATCATTTTTGTGCATTATTTGTGTTGCTTTCGTTATAATATGACAGCCCTGTTGAAGTCCAATATAAATGGGTGATCTCATGGGCTCAATAATTACTAAAAAATAAAATTATAATTATCTTATTCCTGGTGGTCAGATAAACTTTTTTAAATAGAGAATTTATAATTAAATTTTACAACCAATGAATGTGCATGTTAGGAATAGCCTGTCTGTGGTCATATGGTAGAAGAAAAGTGGTAAAGGCAATAATATTAATTATTGCTTGAAAAAAATAATGGAGTCTGAAAATGGATTTGGTATATCAATATTGAGATTGCATAGATTGGCATATATTCCAATTTTTTCCCCATAGAATCAAGAGTTGCATCTAAATATTTAAATACAAAACAAATTTTCTTTTAATTTTGGACAAGTCTAGAGACACAAAATCAAACGCTATATCTAATTTAACCATTAAAAATTAAAATATGACACGAATTTTAATATCATATTTCACTTTTTAATGGTTAAAATAGATGTAATATTTAGATATTGTGACACTTGTACTTATTATTTAATTTTTGGGGAAATCAATGGTAAATACAAGTTGCAATATAAATGAGATTACAGTGATTCCAATATGGTGATTGTACTTGCATACAAATCATCCCACATACCTAAAGCAACTAGTATCATTTGCTTCTTTTCCTTCTCATTTGTGCCATATAAAATGACCAAATTGTTCCTTCTATTTCAACCAGCATCCTTGAGATTTTATAGCAGGGGCTGTTCATTAAGCAGTGTTCGATATATCGATGCAGTAAATATTGATATGCTAATTGCCTCGTTAGCTTGATGCGGGGTTCTCACCTCAAAGCTCTAATGCATTACCCTCTTTAAAAGGCCCAGAATCTTGTATAAGTTTAGTGACAAGCTCAACCTGTAGAAGAAGGCATTCAAATGGATCGGATTAAAGTACAACGAATATATAGAAAGCTCCATATTGTAATTAAGGAAAAGTTCAGACACTGATAAGCATGACTTTGAAAACCGAAACAAAGCCCAATGATTCCAAAGAATATCAATTGCTTCATTCTGCACACGTCCAGACCTCTTTGCTTCCGTTTTCTCCAGGGTGTTTAATTCTTAATGTAAATATTGGCAACACATTTTTTTTTTTTCAATTTAAACATAAAATTTAAGGAACAACAGGCCTAAATACATCTTTGAAAGGAATATCGATGAAGTTCAAAATAAATGCAATCACCTGAGCTGTTTCTCGCTCCAAGAAGTCTCCAATGACTTTCCTAAAACCCTCATCCAAAATATAATGACAGCTGTAAGTTGTCACTGGTAGATATCCTCGCTGAATTTTGTGCTCCCCCTGAGCTCCCGCCTCCACTTTGTCGAGATTAAGTTCAATAGCAGCTTCTATTGCCTGTGATATCATAATAGAACTTATAAAACATAGACATACGAACACCAATTCTATATGAAGCAAAGAATTCTCAGGCCATTCTTTAAGATTAGTAATAATATTCAGCATAACACCAGATCACAAGATCAAGACCAGTAGCAATTTAGCCCGGTAAGATCAAGACATGCTCTTATCACAAGTAGTGCTATAAATTGTCCTATGATAATAGTACTCGTGTAATTAAGGTGGACGTTTTTTCATTGAAACATGAACGACTTGATTTCAAGATTGATCACCACCCTTTGTATATATGTAAGGCATGTTAAATTTTTTTTTTTTTTTTTAATGGTTTTCAAGCAGAATAATAATTAGCTACCAGTTCCATATATCTTATTAAGTGCCATAGTTAACCTGGTAATAACATGCTTCAAAATGCAAACTTGGATAGTACACATGTGGCCGACATCCCCATAATCGTCCGAATAAAGTATCTCCTCCGATAAGGTTTAGTGCTCCCGCAACAATATCATCCCCTTCTTCAGCAACAATAAGTAGTACTTGATCTCCCATCTTCAAACCCATGTTGTGGAAAAAATCCCTTGTTAGATATGCACTACCCCACCTGGAGATAAATGAAAACAATAACTTAGGTCTGATATTTCAAGCATTTTTGCTGTTTATGGATACATTGAATAACAGGAAGCTAATATGCACCAAACTTGTTATCGGTCGTGTTCCTGTAGAACTTATAGAAAGTATCCCAATGACTAGCCTGCCAACACATAACACGAAGAAATAAAGTAAGAACTTCAGCCTTTTTTCTAAGTTAAAACTCAATTTAATGGGCCACAATGAGTCTAGCACGCAGAAACTCAAAATGAAGTTTACTTAAAAATTTAGAGTTAAAGAAATCATGAAGAGCTGTTTATGGAGCACCAAAATTTCATGCTTTCTTATTAGGAAGGCAATCCACAAACTGCGGAGGTGAGAAAAGTACAAGAACAAACTTATCATGCTTGATATGTATATACATATACATATAATTTTCATTAAATTCAAATAACTCTAAATTGCACATATAATATATACAAAGGAACAAAATTCAAATACCATAATTGCTTATCCAGGAAAAGGAGGGAAAAAGAAGAAGAAGCAAGCATGACTGGGAGGTACCTTGATTTGATATCCTCGTAGGCGCTTCATTATCAAGTTTTGAGCAGAAATCTACAAAAAAGAAGTGCATTCAGATAATTAGCAGCTTATGCCGCTGGAACAAGCTAAATCAATTACTATCCCTCTATTCTAATCATGATATAAGC
The DNA here is from genome assembly GCA_947179155.2 of Hedera helix. NCBI lineage: Eukaryota > Viridiplantae > Streptophyta > Magnoliopsida > Apiales > Araliaceae > Hedera > Hedera helix. The sequence continues at coordinate 35,023,085 of OX359280.1, read as the reverse complement.
CATAAGGTAATTATGCAGAGTGAGTGAAAACAGAAGTATAATGGCATCCTGAAATGACAAAAGAGGCGGGAGAGGGAGAGGGGGAGGGAGAGACAGTTGATGTTGATTGGCCATGAGGGAGTATTGAAGAAGATGGGCTAGCCTTTGCAATTGATTTATTTCTATAAGGCTACATTTGTTTGCAAAAGAAATAGGTGGGATATGACTATTTGCACTAATTTATTACCACTACAGACTATTTTATCATGTGATTAAATACTGGATTATTTTTGGGATAAAATAATACGTAGTGATAATAAATTAGTACAAATAGTCCTAGCTCACCCGTTATTTTTGCTAACAAACGTAGCCTAATAGTCATAATTAGATGAGGTAATATTCTAGATGACCGACGTTAAAACTCTCTGTCAAATGACTGACAATGTATCTAACAACTTGTCTGAGATTATGTTTGGGACACTAGAAGAGGTACTCAGAGAGGTCTTGTAGTTTAGCTCAGCCTAAAGAATAATTTTAGATCCAAAACAAGCGAGCTTAGAGAACTCTGAAAAAAAGAGGTCACGCTAAATGTCTAGTTTAGCAAATGACCGTTAAAAAGGACCACTATATAGGGATACTAGTAAGATATGTTTAGTTCAGAAACACTCCATCAAGAGAATTAAGGATAGTCCATCATGGCATAACAACATAGTTGTCAAATAGTGAATCATATCGTGTATCGAAAACCTTCGTATCGTGTTTCATGTATCGTATCGTAAATCTTATCATAAGATACGGAAACAAAATAAAAAATGTAGTAATATATAGTTAAACATATAAAACACAAGCTTGACTATATATAAAAGTAACCAAGTAAATATTATTATAAACTAAAAATAAATTTTAAAGTTAAACAGTAGCCAAAATACTCTAAATTGATTTATTAGATATTATTTCAGTAATCTTTATAGAGTAACACGAGAAAACGAAAATTCAGATTCACCTTTAATCTATAAAACAAAAGAGAATAATTCAAATTAACAAGTGGAGATTTATATATATGTTTATAGAAAGCGATGTGGAAAAAATAGTCTTCAATTGAAATGTTAAAAGACTTAAAAATTTTGTTTTTAGTCTTTTGAATCTACATAAAAACTTTTTCAAGTTGGTTGCTTTTAAAAAGTATTGTGCATTGTATCGTATTATAAGAATCGTATCGAATCGTTATTTTAATCGTAAGATACGGTATCATTTTAGATTCACCCTGCAATATGTATCGAATTGTCACTGTATTGTATCGTATTGTAAAATACGTATCGCGTATCATAAGATTCTGACAACTATGCATAACAGATATAATGATTAAAGTGGGCCAGATATTCCTTAGAAAACAATTTTATTTCCATCAAAAGTAGACCATAGCTTTTGTTGTCAGACCATCCGGTTCAAGGGCAGCCAAATCAATTTCAAGGAACATTGGATCTGGAATTTTTAACACTGAAATATATAGAATATTGTATGAGGAATATTTTCACTATATATTTTCTAACTTCTAATATGTTCATCAACAAATTATTTACCTTTTTATTGACAACTTTGAATATAACATTGCTGAATTGGACACAACAGATGAACCAAGATTTGGTGCATTACATGCAAACATTATTTATGATCAACAGCTATATGTTGACAAACTAGTGTTTATTTATTCTAATTTCTTACAAAAACTAACTCATTGATTGACTAAAAACTAGAAATTATTAATACATCAATAAACACGAGATGATGGAATTTGGACGCGCCACCATAATTTGAACATTGTAGATTAGTAGCTTCAACATTCAAACTACCACTATCATCTTATCATTCATTAAGATTAGGTATGTGACAGATTCAAATTTCATTTTCTAATAATGAGCAAATTCAAAAGCACATGAATAAAGACTAACCTTTTTGCGTTCTTGACGGATATTTTTTCTTTTACTTTGTTTCATGTCCATCAGAAAATCATCAAAGCTGTTCCACAAAATTAAAAGATATAATAGGTATAAAGCAGATAATCAAACACCTAATGTATATTTATTTGTAATCACAGAAGACATAAGTTGAGGTGCCTTGATGCCTCAGTAACTAAAATATACACTCGAGGACTTACTCACATAAACCATTATCACTTAATTATATATAAACTGCAGAAGATAATCAAAAAATCTTACAGTTAACGAAGATCATTTGGAGCACTTAAGGGGAACCCTTAGGAAGAACTAACATATCACTCACTTTTTATAGTTACGGTTTTTCCAATGGTATTGCATTCCAGTCCGCTGCAGAAAACCATTGTCCTTCAATCTGTGCCACTCACTTACAGAGGGAAAGGTAATGTGCAGCGATGAAACTTGATACTGCTAAGATAGAATTGCAATCATTGGTCAGGATAATCTGTTAAAACAGTTCATCAAATTTTGGATTCCTGGCAAATTAAATGAAGTAATCTTCAGAATAATCAACCAAATATTACCAAATGATAAAGTAACAGCGACTTTTGAAATTTCGATAAAGGCCTTAAGTTATAGGGACTATTATTTAGTACAATTAGGCTTCCTTGTGTAAAAGAGAATCTGAAGTCTGAAGCAGCCATTTATTATAAACAATAATATATCAGTATAACGATTACATGCTCTACCTAATAGAAGTGATATGTCATGTTATATGACCTTAAAAAGTAGGATTTGGGTAGTATGAGATTCCATATATAAGTCTTGTGCATTTGTATGGGAGGAAAGCTATTTCATTCATGTATTCCCTTCTGTAATATTTATGACTTTTCAATTACTTCTTTTACTCTTATTTCCTTCAACTTCTTTTACTCTCCCTAACAGCCTTCACATTACGGCACAAGAAAAGAAGATAGTAAAGGGAAAACTACTGGATCAAACCAATACCTTGATTGCTAAATCCTTCATTGCAGAGACTAAAATGTCAAAAACTTGATCTTTGTATGAAGTGTTCCGAACCAAGATCCTTGGACCAGTTACTGGAGTGAATGGTACACAAGATTGGAACTTTGGATAGTACCTTGCACCATAATTATAGTAGGCATTTGCCCATGAATGATCGAAAACATATTCACCAGAAGAATGGCTGCAAAGCCAAATAAAAATGAGGTGAGCTAATAACAAACATGTAGAGATGTTAAAATCTGAGAATATCAGATGCAAACCTCTTAAGGTAGAGTGGAACCACACCCAAAATATTTTCATGTTCATCCCGAGCAATGATGTGTTGTGGTATCCATCCTGTTTCCTGTAATAGATAGCTCAACTTGTGAATCATATGATTAAACATTGAAAATGATTCTGAAACCAAATGGAAGCTTCACTATGTTACTTCTTCTTACTTTCTTTATATCTTTGTGTTTTAGTACTCGCTGGATATTAAAAACTAAGGCTAGAAATTTCTGCCTTGACACGAAGACTAGAACAAGTCTAGTTATTTGAAGAATTAAAGTTTCATACACCGTTAGTGTATACACAAGCGGTGTTCTGATCATGACACCTCATTAATGAATTACTTATATTGGACATCATTATCCTTATTTTAATGACATGTCATGATCCTAATACTACTCATATATACATTGTTAGTATATCAAATTTTAACTCTCATTTGAATTACTGTAAACAAATATAGAGCTTAATGAAGCCATGCATGGTGACAACTTAAGAAACAAGCATAATATGCCTTCATGGAAAGAGAAAAAATCTTCAAAAACTCATTCCCAAAATTTATATGATGCATCCCAATCATTCTTTCACAAGTTTGAGAATAAGCAGATAAATTCAGCAAGTAACAGGTTCTTAGATTGTGGGTGCACGGGAAATCTCATAATAACTAGTAAGGACCATGAATGATCAATCTTCAGCACCAAAGTTTAATTCTGTACTTTTTAGAAAGTTCTGATGTCTTCCACTTTACTTTCACTCTAATTATGTCTAATTAATGAATTTATAGAGAATGGCTTCTGATCAACTCCTTTTACTTGTCACAGAGTCAAATTTTCAGAAAATTTACGAAGGCTGAAAACCGGAAAAAAACGTGGATATAATAACAGAAAACAGGGATGGTAAAAATAGGCCTTAATTTCCTAAAATTTCAAGCTTTTGAAGATTAAGACGTGATCTCTAATTGTACAATCACAACCAAGCTTCTGATGTAAATTTTCCTTCCTCCAACAAAGGAAACTAAAACACTATCAACTACCAAGTTCCATCCCAGTTCAAAAATTTAGTTACAAGAAATTGGAGTCATAAAACTCAGAAGTCCATGAATTTATATCTCTGAGTCTAACAGAATGCGAGCCCTTTTTCAGGATAGAAACTTTAACAGTGTGTTCAAATATTAGACCTCACATGTTCTCAGTCTTGAGTAGTTATTGGGGAGCACAGAATCTTGTAGCAAATGGACCACATTGAATGAAGTCAAATTTGCTCTCCAGTTCTTGCACCACTGTTAGCCAAAGATCAAATGAACAACCTTTTTCTATATTGTAGATGGCAGTGTTTCTAGTCAACAGATGCTATAGATATAAGTAGGCCTCTTACATCAATAATGCTGAAATTCAATGAAAAGAAGGTAGGAAGCTTCATCCCAACTCCCTAGTTCTTATCAGAGAAAAATGATATTGGTAGCTCCCTAATTCATTTCAATCACATTTTCTATAGCCTATAGTGCATAGAAGTATCAAACAAAACTTTAAAGTTCACTTTTTGTTCTTAACAAGAGGAAAGAGAGAAAATGTAAGTTCAAAAATATTAACAATTCATTTAACTTTCAAACAGCCTCTTTGATCTATTAGAAAAATGACATTTCAAAAGACAAGGAGGTGAAGTGACATTTGATAACAACCTTTACGGCACAACCCGACTCCTCCAGGCTTGAAAGAAAATCATGCATAAGAAATGGATTAAATTGTTCAGGCCCCGTAGCGTCAACACTGCATGCATCCCAGTCATTTGATGTAACCTCAGAAATTGAAGAAACCACTGAAACTGATACTTTTTTAGCTTTCTCTGGTTTTGCCGAATCACCCTAACAGCATGAGCAATGAAAGAAAGTATAAACCTTCTTTTTCCATACTCCTTAATTTGGACAAGAAGAACAAAAACATAAACATATAGTAGCCATCACTTTTAAAGAACGAGAGAAGTTAATACCTCTGAGTGTAACTCTGCCAACATGAAATCCCGCAACGAATAATCCATTTCAGAAGGCTCCACAGCCTTCTTAGGTCCCCAGAAAAGTGCCCTTATTCTACATTTTCTAACTGAATTCTGGAAGCATTGTCTACATCTTGATTTTCCCTACAATTGGAAAACCAAAATTCAAAATCTTTTTCACAATTAAATTTACGTTGTTAAAATAATTTCATTCTCTACCCTCCCAACAGAAGCACACGATGAGAGCATAAAATCATATATATAAATATATATATATATATATATTCAAATTTTCACTAAGCCTATCTGTTAAATGAGATGAAACCGTGCTGTGTTAAAAAAATTAACCAAAAGTATGACTACAACCCTTAATGGAAATTCAAAGGGAAAATATAACACTAATCCCATTCGCAGACCCTACCCCCCACATTAAGATTATTAAAAAAGTAAAGGCAAAATGTGCCTAAAATACAAAATTCAATTCAAATGTAACCAAGAAATTACACCAATTTCAAAATTATTGCACTTGAAATAACCCCTAAACCAAATTCAGTAAAATATTCGGATTACACAAATAAATTCACTAAATTTATAGCAATATCAGAACTCTCGATTCATCTTCAAGGCAGGTAATTTTAGAGAGATGCTTACAAGCGTACGTGGGACGTGGCCAAGAAATGAAGAAGGGGCAGCCATGGCCATAGCCATGGCCGATAACTGAGACGTTGTGCTTCTTTTGTTGTACCTTGTGCTTACAGTGATGACTCTTTCTCAATGTCACTTGTTGGGTTTGCGCAGTGTTTGGTTCTCACGCCAACTAACTCCGTTCACCAGATATATTTCGTTGGTCTTTATTCCCTCCTTTCTAAAAATATCATTATTGATTTTGATGTCAAACTAAAAAAAATGTATGTAAATATTAAATATAGACGCATGTCAAAAAAGTGATAAAATATACTTTTATTTTAACCACAGTCTCTATTAGACATGAAGTAGTAGATATATAAATTATTTTACATTGATTTTTTTAAAAAAAAATTAAATTTAAAAATTAATTATATAATTTATTTAAAATTATAAAATAATAAATCTTATAATAAACCTTCTTCTGTTCAAAAAAATAGCCCTAGTTATGATATTTATAAATTTTAAGAATATATATTTGTTCTATTTTGTCCCTACATCTATATATTTATATTAATTATAAGGAGAGAAGGCCAACAAGGCAATTACTGCATTAGGTTAGCCGTGTAATAATTTTGATTAAAAATAATTAATTATCATTTGTGGTATTTAAAAATAAAATAGTTGTTAGTTATAATTTGAGCCCTTTTTTAACTTTAGTACTTTTACACATCTCTATTTTCTCTCAAACTTCCTATTTTTAAGAAATTAAATTTCAAAAATATTTATCGTTATTAGAATGACAATGTTAAAGATTTTTCTCAAAATTTTGGCTATTGAAAAGTACATCATAGTAATCTTGATCATGTTGGGCTCCAAGATCAAAATTGTTGGTTAGCTAGTGTCAAAGAGGTACATGTTTGTTCTAGGCATTGATATTATTATAATAAAAAATATTATCAAAAAATATATATATTTAATGATATTTTTATAATTGTTCTCTTATTATCTTATAGTAACATTTTTAACGATATCAATTTTCTCTTATGTCCTATAGCTCAAAGAAAACAGAGGAACCAATATAAGTCCCCGAGTCTGGTGCTGAATTTAGGCTATGGCCCTATGTATAGTAATACAAGACAATATATATATATATATATATATAGGGGTATATGGCCATACACAGCCGTGTATGTTTTATTTGTACACAGTCTGCCAAAACTGTGTCGTTTTGGCAGATTTGCTTTTTAAAAAAACACACGCTTCAAGGCTTTTGGCTTCTCTCCTCCCAAATGAGAAATCGCTCAAGCTCTTCTCCCCCAAAATGAGAAATCGATCCAGCATGTTCATCTCTGAAAATGGCGAGCATTTTTTAGAACAAAACTGAAGTTGTCTCCTTGAAACTCCCTGCGCCTTCTGGTAGGACCAAATCCGATGATGAGATTTAGGAAAATATAAAAATCCAGTTTGTTGGAGAGAGAAAGGATTAACAAGATGGCTGAAGAACAGGTAGTAGTAGTTGATAATCGGGATTCGCTAGAGAAGAGGCCTGGTATCTTCATCATCGGATCTCCCAACGTCGGCAAACGAACAATCCTCTCCCGTAAGTCTCTCTCGATTTGATTGGCATATTTTTTTTCTATTTTAATCGATTTTATGAGTTTCGTTTCACTTTGATGTAATTCTATTTAATATAGTCTTTAACTCCTATGAATATTTTGATTGAATCAGTTTGTAATTGTTTAATCCCAGAAATAGTCTTGAGTTTTGGGTTTTGGAGCAGTTTGTGCGTATTCAGAAATTTTTACTCTGAATCAACAATTTGTTGTCAGATTCCGACAAATTTTCAGCCAAGGATGTTTAGATCTTCTTTTTGCATTTGAATTTGGTTTATTAGCTGCAAACTGGAATCTAGTAGGTGTAAGCTTGCGGTTTTACATAGGATATGCTGATTGGTTGAATTGAAGTGATTCGTGGTCTTTTACAGTATAGATGATGGTAATGGTTATTTTGTGTAATGCTTGTTGTGCTCAACATTTGTCTTACCCAAAAGTTCATTTATGTTCTGTGGAAAAGCTATCAATTGTGGTTGTATGATGCTATTTTATTGAATTTCTAGTCTCTCATTCTCCCTCTATAATTTTTTCCTTTAAGACTTTCAACTTGTTTCACCATTGTCTCTTCTCAATTTCATTCTTTCCGTTTGATAGATTAAGTACTTTATTACCACTTTTTCATCTTCTTTAAGATGATAGAAAAGAAAATAAAACCAAAATGCTAGTTGTTTGTTAGGGACTGGTTAATAACTTAATGAACAGGTGGACTATTGACACAAAGTATTACACCGCTGATGTTTCTCTGTGGATGGCTCATCTGCATGATGAGTTTTCAGTAGAGGCCCTCCCGATGTTTGACAGACTGGCTGCCTTAGTGATGGTTTTTGACATGAACAATGTAGGTCTCTTCCCCTCCTTATATCCTTGTTTGTTGAACATTTAACTTTAATTTTCGGTTTCTATGAACTACATCACTATATGATCAGTTTTTTAGCATGATATGTAAATCTGATTCCTGTATTGTGCCAATATACAGCTATTGTCTCTTGTTGCACTTAAGGAATGGGTTTCTCGCACTGATATTCAGAACTTTGACATTTTGTTGTGTATTGGAAACAAAGTGGATCTTGTTCCGGGTCATTCAGCGCATGTTGAATACAGAAGACATTTGCAGAAACTTGGAGACTCCTGGGGTAATACTAATTCAGAGTTGGATTATGGAATATCTGAAACTGAATTTGGATTTCCTAATTTTTGGATGCCTTTAATTTAGTAGATTTTCAATTTTTTCGTAAATGAAAAAAAAAATCATTTGGGTCCATACGGATACAATGTTTTCCTGTCAAATTGGTGCGAATAAGTGTTAGATGCAACTAATACCATTTGTAATGGTAATTGCTCTAATTTTTGTTTCTCGTCTGTATTCTCTTCTTGGGATGATATTATATCACCATTTTCCCTGATAATTGCTCCCAAATTTAGTTAATAATCGAGTAATTTGCATCCTCAAATTCCCTGAATATACTACTGCTGTTAATTTTCAACTTGATTTGTTACTCAAACTTCCTCTTCAGGTGGACGAGTTACAGAACACTATAGAGGAATAGCCAAGGAGTTTAATCGAGGAGATGAGGAATGCAATGGATGAGCATAAGAACGGGGTGGAGGATGCTATTGGGCATAATACTCTGCATAAGAACGGGGTTCCTCCAGATATACAACTGCGGATTATTTTGACTTGAAGTGCAATTATAAGCTCCATCTTAGCTTATACTCTGCACGATCTCTAGAAGAATTTTGTATACGTTGGTTACATACATGCTGAAATTGAATAACTTTGGGAAGAGAATTTTGAGGCTGCCAGTAACACTGATAGTATCTGCTATGATAGAAACTAGATATTATAATTGTATAGAGCAAGTGTTATTGTGAATTTGGTGTTGACAAAATTTTGTCAGTTGACTTGCAAGCCAGAAATTTGCATACTCAACATAGACAGATTAGTGCACTTGTAGAATACTGAAACATAAATGAGATTGTTGTATTTTATTACAAAAGATTATTAATCCATATGAGAATTCAGAATTGAAACCCTGAGAGCAGTTGATTATTATCTCAGTTTGATATTTCATTTTTCTGCAATTTTTATAACATTAGAATGTTGTAAACTATACAGCTTCTTGTTTTTGTGGAATGTAATTGCCATTAAGGACCTCAATTTGTCAATTGTGACCAACTTATCATCTAAAAAGCAAGCCAATCCAGAGATAAAATTAATTTCTAACGAATCACACAACACCATTTAGGAATATAGATACAATTTAGAAACCAACATGCATGTCTTTAAAACAAAAACTGCTCAACAACATTAAGCAATTCCAGCTGCTTACTATGGAAGACTACTACAAATTTCTCATATTACACTGAAAGCATGTGCTAGACTACCAAATTCTGTATTGTCCATATTTCAAAATGAAAAAAAAAAAAACCATTTGATAATTGACAACTTGACAAGTCAATCTCAACGATCCACATGGCACTGGCAAAATGACAACTTGAGTTTGTCTTCCTCATCAGCACCAAGACTCCTCCAAGCAGAGCTCTCAACTAAAACCTGTAGATTTCAACATGGGATCAAGTTACGACTTATAGAATGTAATAAGGCCAAAAGACCTGAATGACAAACAATTGATGAAGCTAATGTAATATCTATACAATCTTAAAAAAAATCCACTTTGATACATACAATCCACTTTAATATCTATACGTTTAGTTGTAAAGGGGCCGTGTTCATCACATGCTTTCATAGTCAAAATAAGAAGAAAGTGCCTTTGTTGGCCTTGTCTTTTCCTTTATGAAGAGATGTACCAAGTGACCAATTCCACGTGTGGCTGCACCTATACCAACAAGCTGCGGCCACAAGACTAGACCACTGTCATAATCCCGTGAAAAAGAATTCAACTATATTTTATTTGTTCTCCCATTTTATGTTTCATGCCAAAAAATAAGGGAAACAATGGACCGTAAAAAAAAACTTGGGATGCATTATCTTTCTTTAAGAAAATTAATGAATAAAAAAGTCCCTCATATATATATATAAACAATTCGATCCTCAAGATCATAATTACAAACTACATACTTCTTTCTAATCCATTTAGTTAGCTTTCCTTGATTCTAAATCCACCCAAACAGAGCACCACGAAAATATTATAAATCAAAAATTCATGAACCAAAATGAACCTTTCACAAGCTAATCTCAAATTTCTTTTTAATCCATAGACCAGATAATAGTATAGAATCAGCATTGAGCCACATTTCAACTGGAAGGAACAATTAAAATTTACCTAGACTGGACAAAATAATATCCACATGCTTCTTAACTGCATGTGACTGAACCTGTTCCTGTAGTTTCGCAACCAGCAAGAAAATAGTATGAATGAAACAATTGAAGTGCAACAATTGCAGCCAAATTATGAATGAAACATTTTTTTCATGAACTTCAAAATTTGAAAAACTAAAGGTTGGTACTATCTGGTAATTCCGTACGAATGTAACTGTGAATCATTAACATCAATATTCAGCATGAAGCTTGGAAATGCTTGAGTTATTTCCCTGCAATATGGAAATTGGAAGCCAAGTCAGAGATCATTAATTAGTATGACAAATCCCTAGAGAACCATAATTCACAACCACACAAAAACACAACATGAAGCTAAGTTACAAGTAATTCGCCCAAATTAATAAAATACACCACAAAAACCCTAGCTTGTACAGAACATCAATTAGTATATATGTTTAGAAAAAACCAATCCAGTTACTGAAATAATTTGATAGCTTACCTGTAATGCTCCCCAAAGACCAAGTTTTTCCAGACAAAAAAACAAATTACCGTGCAGTCTTTGGAGAGTCTTTTTGGTGCTCCTAAGGCTACTATGATCATCAGAATTCTTGCTCAGCATTGATACACACTGCTCAAATAATGCACCCAAAAAAAAGGAACTAGTAAAAGCATATTGCATTAAAGTAAGTGTATCAGGTAAAAGAGATTGACTCAAAATACCTTGTGTTTTATCTCTTCAAGTTTCTCATAATAAATCATTAGAGGACAAGATTTACTGCTTATTGCAGTAGTATAATAATACACATTAACTTTAGGAGACGTCACAAATTGTTCTAGTTCTTGCTTGTCTTCAACAGAATAAACCTATCAAATGAAGTAGAAACTAAATAAAATTAGCATAAAATGTTTTTAAAATGGAAAAAATTAAAACAAACGTGACCCAAAGACTATTGATGGAAGCACCTGAAACATTAACAAGACAACATGAATCTTACGAAATTAATGACCAAACCATAGGCCACTGCGTCAGTATGCGCTACAAAGAAAACAATTTGTTGGATAATGGAAAAAATAATTAGTATATATGTTTGCTACAATTTCTAAACATCAATTAGCAAATGAAACCCACAAGTTGTAAATCTCAACATCTATGTGTGTGTGTTGATGGGTGTTTGTGTGTGAGAGAGGAGAGAGAGAAAAAGCATACTGGGATCGCGATTTTGGGAAGAGGGAGGAGTTTTTGGTTGATGGATCACGATTTGGAGAGAGATGGTTGTTGATTTCTGATTTGGGGGAGAAAGCAGGAGAAATTTCTGATTTGGGGAAGCGATTTGGAGACTGAAATGTTGATTTCTGATTTGGGGGAGAAGGCGGGATCAATTTCTGAGATAAGAGAACCGTGGTTATTGTTTTCAAAAAACAAGTCCAAAACGACCACGTTTTGACAGGCTGTGTAAAAAAAAAAACTACACTGCTGTGCATACCCATTTTCCCCATATATATATATATATATATATATATATATATATATATATATATATATATATCTATTATATAAAACAGAGCAGAGAGAGAAACTGGCATCCGACGGTCTCAATTAAAGAATGGCTTCAATAAACAATGATTGTGATTAAATATACTTAGGTTCCCCCTTTATCTCTTCTCTGCTGCTTGTGATTTGTTTGTTCGATTTCAAATTTTGAAATTCGCCATCACCAGCCAACACTCCTTTTTCTAAACTGTCTACTCAATCCTTTCAACTGGCAGCTGGGCTTTTCTCTCTCCTTTCCCCAAATGGTTTCCTGATGTCTTCAATTTCCGTCGTTGATCGTCTTTCCCTGGTTAAATACGTATTCCCAATTGAAAGGTTACCGGAATGGGTTCGGTTTATGCTTCAGAGTGAGCAAGATTGCCGCGTTTTGGCTGATTTGTGTCCCTTGTTTAAAGATAGATTTTCAAATAAGGGTGGTTCTGGTTTGCATATTATCCTGTTTGTAAAGGGAATAGTGAGAATTGTGATGCAGTCAAGGTTAGGCGAGGTAGGAGATTTAGGTTGGAGAATTGGGCTTATTCAATTCCGGTTTTGGCAAACAACACTAAGCGTGGAAGAGAGCAGAAAAGTGGATATATATTTAACAGCTCATCAACCCTATCGTAGTTCATCTGGTTATGATGCTTCAGTTCTCGCCGTTGCCCGTGAATGTGTGCAAATCATTTGGTGTGAATTTCCCTTTCCGTTCGGTTTTGGGTGAGACTCCGCCTACAGTTGGGTTGGGTGAGATTGTGAACGAATTTGTCAAGTATCTGAATCTACTGTGTAACGACCCCGAAATTCGACCCACTTTATTATCTTAATTTTCATATTTATGAAACATTATCTTTCTTGCGTCCAAATTTCGGTCCGTTAATAAATCTTTCATCACCTAAATTGATCCATTATTTAATTTCAATATCATCAATTATCAAATTTTCGGTATAAATTTTTTCTTTTTCTTTTAATCATTGCATTAAAACATTTGGATATTTAAAATCCTTACATTTGGATCCTAGTCCCATGGATCGCAACCTTTACTTTTTCTTTTCTTTCTGTAACCAATATCATAAAACTTGATATTCAAAACTTAATATTGTTCATATCCATACCAATTTATTCTTGATTTCATGATCCATAATTAAGTCATTTAGTAATCTCTAACACAACTTCTATCTAGCATAATCAAAGTTCAAAATTTGACTTTACATATCTTGTCTGAGTTCAACATATATGTACATACAAAATATCAATATACACTTAATAACTGTATTCACATTAAATTAAGTTATTGAAACATAACAATAACATTCACAACCTTCTGTGATTATCCATCTTTATATCATCTGACACATTTGAAATTTATTTATTTCCTGCAAAATGTATATTAAGCAAGTAATGAGCACAACGGCTCAGCAAGTTCAACAGTTATACTTCACGTAGCACATACCTTATCATACTTGGTGTGTGTCATACATCATGTGCTGGTGCTTCTACTATAGCAATATATCTCATATATATTCATATCGTTGCACAAAATACACATTGTGGTCATATTAATCACGTATCACACAACACAAAATTTGTATGCATTTAAAACAAGAATTATATATCATACAGTCCAACATTTAACATAAAAAGGGACTGAAGAACTTGCCTGGCGTCCAGTTATTTAAATTGATATCTCAAACTCTTAACTCGATCAACCTATGGTCATAAAATAATCAAATAATATTATTTATCTCTTTATGATATTAATTTACTTAATTAATATCATCTCTAGGCCAATTATAAATTTATATGGCCAACTATAATAACCTCGTTCCTTAAAATATTCCTTTAACTTAATATCCATTATCTCTAATACAGAGAACCCGGCTCATCGGATAAAATTTAACATATTTGGTTGTCCAAATTTTCATTTAATCATTTTCTAACCTTTAAACTCATTAGATTAATATTTAAATATTAACCCCCAATATTTAATATTTTTACAAAAATATTAAATTTAATGCCCAAACATCATTTCTATATTTTTAGTATTTTTCTAGAATTTTCTAGAATTTTTAAACAATTTTTAAACATTTATTTCAATTAAAACTAACTCCGGGGGCATATATGTAATTTCCGCGGCTAAAGGGACAAAACCGGTATTTCCCGGAAAGCCTAGGGGCATTTCTGTCATTTCCTCAAAACTAGGGACATAATCGGAATTAACCGAAAAGATTTGGGGCAATATCGTAATTTCCGTGCGTCAAAGGACACGCACGGGATTTCCGAAAAAGTCCGGGGGCTTAATGGTAATTTTACCGCGTTTCGGTCGGCCGCGCATTGCGCGGACCGACCCCGGTCGTATAAAACGACGTCGTTTAGTCTTGGTTCCAGAATTTTCCGCCGCGCCATGCGTGGCTCACCCCTCTGCGTACCAAAAACGACGTCGTTTTTGGTTTGCCTCAGAAAAAAAACGCCGCGCGCAATGCGCGGCCCCCTGTTTTCTTCTTCTTCCCAGTCGCGTAACAGTAACCACCTTATGCACAAAATACATTATTTTGCTCCCATTTTTCACATCAAAACTACTCCAAAAATTATGAAATTCATAGATATTTATTCTAAAATTATTTAGAATAATTATACTATTTATTTTCTATTTTTCCACAAAATTAATTTACACCATACATGCTAAAATAATTTAACTAAATTAATTTCTTTACCTCCTTGAAGCTTTTCTATTCCCATCTTTGCACCAATAAACTCCTCTCTTGCGTGGTCATGAAGGTCGGGAGGTGGTGGTTCACGGTGGTAGCAGTGGTGTCTTCGGGTGGGAGTAGAAGGAGAAGAAAAGTTTATATTTTCTTTCCTTTCTTTTTCTTGGCTTTTAGTTTCCTTTTCTTGCTTTTTATAACCACATGCAACTTAACTACTTTGAAAGCAATATTGATTCCACCGACTTAGCCAACTCTTCCCTTCTCTCGAACGTTCCAAACCCCAAATCAAGCATGCAAAATTAATAATTAATTACATTACGTAATTACCTTGTGTAATAATTATTTTACATAATGTATGTAAAATAATTATTTTAACGTACCAAAATTCATAATATGATTTATCGATAATATTAACACCCCTTTTGGGTATTTTACTTGACAAATTTTGTACACGCATAACGCCATGCATGTAACTATTTGAGGTAATTTATACCTCCAAAAATTCTAAAATAATTCATATAACTTATAAAAATTATTTTTCATAATTTTTCACTTCGTTTCTTGTACAACATGTTACATTAACATGTTCCCATTTCCGAAATATTATCCTTCATAAAGGTCATAATAATTTAATTATGCATAAACATAATTTTTAATGAATTAAAACATTCCTTTTTCCTTAATTAATTTCATTTCTTTAATATTCACATTACTTCTTTATATATATAAATTATATAATTTAATATTATATAATTTATATATTTACATTCTCCTTTCTTAAATAATTTCTTAATTTCCTCCAACCTTATTCCATTTAATCACCTTATATAAATTATATAATTATTCTTATATAATTTATATAATTATTATTTCCTTCATACCTTATTTTAATTTCCTTATATAAATTATATAATTATTATTATATAATTTATATAATTACTTTTCCTTCTCAATTAACTTCTAAACTTCCTCCAAAATTCTTGATTAAATCTAAAATCCATCATTACCATTTTATTAACTTCCTCATCTCCTTTTCATTTAAACTTGGATTAATTTAATTATTAATCCATTAATTCTCATAATTAATGAAATTTATAATTTCAATTAAACATTCACACATATATATACAAATGTGTATATATATAAATATATACATATTTAATTCATGCATTTCACATTATCACATAACCTCCTTTAAATCATAATTTCTGTACTTCCATAATAATTTTATTGTACAATACATTGTACCTTTACCTGAAATTTCTTTTATTCCTCATAAATTGTTTTTAAACAATTTATGTACTTTTCAATTATTTAATTCAACACAAATCATCAACATCTTTGTACAGATTTAATTTACCAATTAAATCTCATCAAATATCTTAAATCACATAAAATATCTCAAATAATTTAAATCATCTTGATAATTTATCAATTAAATTCTCATTTAATATTAATAAAGAATTTCTGAAAAATCTGGATCCTCACATTCTTCCCCCCTTAACAGGATTCCGTCCTCGGAATCATAATGGCCGTAATATTCATACGGATGTTATTTATAGCACTTTACTATACCTTAATCTTGATGAATCACAATTAATTCCATAATTATTAGAGCTTACCTTTTAATATCCATAACTTACATGGATAACCTCATAATGATCTCTTTTTGTCAGAATATTTAAATTCTTAACTTAATTCACAATTCCTTTGTAATATTACATTTCACAATTCTCACAAATTTATTCATAAACTTTTAGCTTGTTTCTTGATACACTTATCAAGATAATTTCTCTTTCTCTGAAAATTTCTTTTCTTTAATCATACGTAATCTTACTTCATTCACTTATTTCATTCTTATATCATACTTCATTCATATTCTGTACATTCATCCTTCTCTTCTCAATTCATATTCATGAATTTTCTTTTCATTCCATAATCATTTTTTTAATACTTTTATCATTCAGCACTAGGTTTTAAATACTAACCTTTACTTGATTCATCATATTCCTTATTTGGAATTATTTTAAAATTCCTGGGGTATCACATTCACCCCTCCTTCATAAAATTTCGTCCTCGAAATTGCTATGTATTAATATCTCTTTCATTTGCAGCAAACACATTTGCTTTACATTTATTTCACATATCTTTCTTTCATTCCTTTCTCACAGTCATTGCATATTGCAATTTTCTAATCCATCATATTTCATACTTTCTTTACTTCATAATCATTACATTCATTATTGATCACATTTAGAAATACTACCCCATCCTACCATCCAATCTTCATAAGAGTAGATGAATTTATTTCAGAAACTTTCATACTTTGCTGGATGAACCCTTATCCCGGTTAACAGTATTTCACTCCCAGAGTACCTCATACTGCAACCCATGAACTTTCATAACATTCTGAACATGATCTCGGTTTACAGTACTTCGCTCCCCGAGTACCTCATACTGCAAACCCTGACAGTGGATCAGTCTGTCATTAAATGATGGATGTTTCACCATACTATGTCTTTCTATGCCAGGTGATCATTTAATCAACCTGCAACATTCTTAATCTTTTTGTTCATCCCAGCCTTAGAATTCATTCGAAAGAAATTAAATTTCTTATAACTTTCAAAGAATATGAAATCAATACATTTCAAAATTTGTCTAGCTGAATCAATAGCTCAGACTAAATTTCTTCAACGCTTGTCTAGCTAGATCAATTAGCATAGACTTTCTTTCAACACTTTATAATCCGCAGAAATTTTTTAAAACATTCTTCACGTCAAAACTCTTCAAAACGTCTTGCCGAGTCAAATGGCAATGACTTATAGCTTTGACATACCTTCATAAATCAAAATCGTTTATGACTTCATGTTACCGCATCATCTTGACAGTACGTTGAGGATTCCGTCGTTAATAATTCCTACACCATAAACCATACTTTATGGTGTTGAATTATCTTCTAACAAAATAGTACCGCACCGTCTCAACAACACGTTGAGCATTCCGTCATTCATCACATCTGCACCGGGCTAAAAGGTGCGTGGATGATTCTTTTTTAAAATACATTTTGATATAAAATATTTTTGTCTAGCCGAAACAAGTAGCATAGACACTTTTTAAATCGCTTAAAACATTCATTTGTATCTTTCAAAGCACACTCGTGCCAAATCAACTTGAGGCCAAAAATTTTGAATTCTAGCAAAGCTAGAAGAATGGGAATATCCTAAATTCCCTAATATTCACCTTCTGCCTCTTTCACTTAATATTAAATTTATTGCTAGGACTATTTTCATTATCATATTAAAATTTCTATCTACTTCATCATTCTATAGCCCCCGTATAGTTCATCAAACTTGCCACACATTATGAGTCCAGGAACTTACCACAAGAATATGAGTTTTAAAGCTTGTCCTAGTAGTATGTAGTCTAAGAATATGTCAAAGACTTTCCATATGCTGAGGGGCTCAAAACATACCATACGATTATGAGTCATGGACTTACCACATGCATGAGTTTTAAGAACTCGTGCCTAAACTTAATATTATATTTCTATCAAAAACTGTTAGCGCGACTCTAACATTTCAATGATTATCCCATAGTAACTAAGGAAACACAAATCCTCCGCCCATACAAAGGATTGTGCAATTTAGTCACCACGAGAGTCCTCAATTGAAATTTCGTTCCCAAGTTTTCTGCCCCCTTATCATAACATTTCATTTCTGTCATTCATCATTCTCTGAGTTCTTCTTGTACTATTTAATAGTACCATTTCTCTTTATAGCATCAAGCTATACTTTTTCGACCATTAATAGGCCTCTCTGTCATTTCACATTTCATTCATGCCTTATCATTCCTTGAATTCTTCTTGTACTATTTTATAGTACTCTTTCTCTTTATAGCATTAAGCTATACATTTTTTTGACCCTTAACAGATCTCTCTGTTCTTTCACATTCTCACTTGATCCCATCATGATCTTGCTTTACAAGCTATTTCTTATTCGCTTTCCTTATCTTATGATCGTATCGTAGTACGATCATCTTGTCGTTCCCGATCATATTATTATGATCTCTTTCTATGCTCTTTAGATTACCTTTCATCTTTATCTCTTAAATCAGGTGTCCCCTGATTTCCTTTGAGATTCATCTTTGAATCATTTCAAATATTCTCTTTCAATTACGTTCTTAATTGAACTTATAGATTTTCTCAATTCATTACCTTCATTCTGATCTTTCTTAACATCTTTATCTCTTCCCTTATAATCTTATTTCTTTCATATTTTCTTCACTTTAATCAATATCTGAGAACATCTTTCTCAATTTATAGCTTTCCATTCTAATCCCCCCATGTTCATCAACTTATCACGTATTTGGGCTCAGGAACTTACCATAATCATATGGTTAAGGAGCTTGTCCTAGTCAGGCCATAGTCGCCCATTCGCTAAAGGGGCTCCACCATACAATCATGAGTCACGAGCTTACTATACGCTTAGGTTTTCAGAACACGCAATTAACTGTACTCTTTCTTACTTAGGTTATAGCCTAAGGTATCATTTACCTAAGGTTTATAACCTCTAGCTCTGATACCAACTGTAACGACCCCGAAATTCGACCCACTTTATTATCTTAATTTTCATATTTATGAAACATTATCTTTCTTGCGTCCAAATTTCGGTCCGTTAATAAATCTTTCATCACCTAAATTGATCCATTATTTAATTTCAATATCATCAATTACCAAATTTTCGGTATAAATTTTTTCTTTTTCTTTTAATCATTGCATTAAAACATTTGGATATTTAAAATCCTTACATTTGGATCCTAGTCCCATGGATCGCAACCTTTACTTTTTCTTTTCTTTCTGTAACCAATATCATAAAACTTGATATTCAAAACTTAATATTGTTCATATCCATACCAATTTATTCTTGATTTCATGATCCATAATTAAGTCATTTAGTAATCTCTAACACAACTTCTATCTAGCATAATCAAAGTTCAAAATTTGACTTTACATATCTTGTCTGAGTTCAACATATATGTACATACAAAATATCAATATACACTTAATAACTGTATTCACATTAAATTAAGTTATTGAAACATAACAATAACATTCACAACCTTCTGTGATTATCCATCTTTATATCATCTGACACATTTGAAATTTATTTATTTCCTGCAAAATGTATATTAAGCAAGTAATGAGCACAACGGCTCAGCAAGTTCAACAGTTATACTTCACGTAGCACATACCTTATCATACTTGGTGTGTGTCATACATCATGTGCTGGTGCTTCTACTATAGCAATATATCTCATATATATTCATATCGTTGCACAAAATACACATTGTGGTCATATTAATCACGTATCACACAACACAAAATTTGTATGCATTTAAAACAAGAATTATATATCATACAGTCCAACATTTAACATAAAAAGGGACTGAAGAACTTGCCTGGCGTCCAGTTATTTAAATTGATATCTCAAACTCTTAACTCGATCAACCTATGGTCATAAAATAATCAAATAATATTATTTATCTCTTTATGATATTAATTTACTTAATTAATATCATCTCTAGGCCAATTATAAATTTATATGGCCAACTATAATAACCTCGTTCCTTAAAATATTCCTTTAACTTAATATCCATTATCTCTAATACAGAGAACCCGGCTCATCGGATAAAATTTAACATATTTGGTTGTCCAAATTTTCATTTAATCATTTTCTAACCTTTAAACTCATTAGATTAATATTTAAATATTAACCCCCAATATTTAATATTTTTACAAAAATATTAAATTTAATGCCCAAACATCATTTCTATATTTTTAGTATTTTTCTAGAATTTTCTAGAATTTTTAAACAATTTTTAAACATTTATTTCAATTAAAACTAACTCCGGGGGCATATATGTAATTTCCGCGGCTAAAGGGACAAAACCGGTATTTCCCGGAAAGCCTAGGGGCATTTCTGTCATTTCCTCAAAACTAGGGACATAATCGGAATTAACCGAAAAGATTTGGGGCAATATCGTAATTTCCGTGCGTCAAAGGACACGCACGGGATTTCCGAAAAAGTCCGGGGGCTTAATGGTAATTTTACCGCGTTTCGGTCGGCCGCGCATTGCGCGGACCGACCCCGGTCGTATAAAACGACGTCGTTTAGTCTTGGTTCCAGAATTTTCCGCCGCGCCATGCGTGGCTCACCCCTCTGCGTACCAAAAACGACGTCGTTTTTGGTTTGCCTCAGAAAAAAAACGCCGCGCGCAATGCGCAGCCCCCTGTTTTCTTCTTCTTCCCAGTCGCGTAACAGTAGCCACCTTATGCACAAAATACATTATTTTGCTCCCATTTTTCACATCAAAACTACTCCAAAAATTATGAAATTCATAGATATTTATTCTAAAATTATTTAGAATAATTATACTATTTATTTTCTATTTTTCCACAAAATTAATTTACACCATACATGCTAAAATAATTTAACTAAATTAATTTCTTTACCTCCTTGAAGCTTTTCTATTCCCATCTTTGCACCAATAAACTCCTCTCTTGCGTGGTCATGAAGGTCGGGAGGTGGTGGTTCACGGTGGTAGCAGTGGTGTCTTCGGGTGGGAGTAGAAGGAGAAGAAAAGTTTATATTTTCTTTCCTTTCTTTTTCTTGGCTTTTAGTTTCCTTTTCTTGCTTTTTATAACCACATGCAACTTAACTACTTTGAAAGCAAAATTGATTCCACCGACTTAGCCAACTCTTCCCTTCTCTCGAACGTTCCAAACCCCAAATCAAGCATGCAAAATTAATAATTAATTACATTACGTAATTACCTTGTGTAATAATTATTTTACATAATGTATGTAAAATAATTATTTTAACGTACCAAAATTCATAATATGATTTATCGATAATATTAACACCCCTTTTGGGTATTTTACTTGACAAATTTTGTACACGCATAACGCCATGCATGTAACTATTTGAGGTAATTTATACCTCCAAAAATTCTAAAATAATTCATATAACTTATAAAAATTATTTTTCATAATTTTTCACTTCGTTTCTTGTACAACATGTTACATTAACATGTTCCCATTTCCGAAATATTATCCTTCATAAAGGTCATAATAATTTAATTATGCATAAACATAATTTTTAATGAATTAAAACATTCCTTTTTCCTTAATTAATTTCATTTCTTTAATATTCACATTACTTCTTTATATATATAAATTATATAATTTAATATTATATAATTTATATATTTACATTCTCCTTTCTTAAATAATTTCTTAATTTCCTCCAACCTTATTCCATTTAATCACCTTATATAAATTATATAATTATTCTTATATAATTTATATAATTATTATTTCCTTCATACCTTATTTTAATTTCCTTATATAAATTATATAATTATTATTATATAATTTATATAATTACTTTTCCTTCTCAATTAACTTCTAAACTTCCTCCAAAATTCTTGATTAAATCTAAAATCCATCATTACCATTTTATTAACTTCCTCATCTCCTTTTCATTTAAACTTGGATTAATTTAATTATTAATCCATTAATTCTCATAATTAATGAAATTTATAATTTCAATTAAACATTCACACATATATATACAAATGTGTATATATATAAATATATACATATTTAATTCATGCATTTCACATTATCACATAACCTCCTTTAAATCATAATTTCTGTACTTCCATAATAATTTTATTGTACAATACATTGTACCTTTACCTGAAATTTCTTTTATTCCTCATAAATTATTTTTAAACAATTTATGTACTTTTCAATTATTTAATTCAACACAAATCATCAACATCTTTGTACAGATTTAATTTACCAATTAAATCTCATCAAATATCTTAAATCACATAAAATATCTCAAATAATTTAAATCATCTTGATAATTTATCAATTAAATTCTCATTTAATATTAATAAAGAATTTCTGAAAAATCTGGATCCTCACATACTGAGAGCCCTCGGTTGCGAGTATTGTGCTCTGTTGACGTTGTTAAGTCGAGGGATGTGGGTTTTTGCTCTGTTGGTTCTTGGAACTTATGGATTCAGAGGCCATTGTATAGATTTATATTGAGGACATTAATATTTTGCCCGATGGAGACTTCTATTAAGAATGCATCTCAAGTGTGCATTTCCTCGGATTTGCTCACAAATGTTGTAGTCCAGATGGTATCTAAGGTTTGGCTTCCTGCTTATCTTTCTTTACATCACTGTGCTGCTTACTGGATTTGCTAGCACTTTTTTCGTAGTATTAATAAATTAGTAAGTTGCAATTTATAGGCCAGAAATTTAATTTATACTAATCTATGTATTAGTAGGACTATCAATCTAAATTGATTGGTTACTTTCTGTGAGTGGGACTATACAGAGGATGTTACATGGATCATGTTTATATGGGTAGAACCTCGCTCAAGTTATTTTTGGTTTTGGTTTTCAGAAATAATCGCCAATTATCAATTAGGGAGTAGCACGTGTATTGGCAACAAACAGATTAGCTCAAACAAGAACACAATAATTTATGACCAATATATAAGTCCGCCTTCCGATCCCAATAACTGACAGCGGTAGATACTGACATACTGTTATTACTCCTCAAAGTTTCTTCTATTTTTTCATTTTTCATCATTGCCAGTATAGTTATGCTGTAAATCCTGCTGTTTGTTTGCAGGCAAATTCATATATTGCTCTTTGGTCTTTCTTTTTTAGCATTTTTTTTTGTACCTGAGTCCATTTTTGGTTACTCTTTTGATTCCAAATCATGGTTTTCTGAATAATAATAATTATAAAGCATGTGTTTTTTGTGTACAAGTTTTCATGGTTAGTTGATTTTAGTATTTTGTGAATTCATGGTTTTGATGTTGTGGGTTTCTGTTTGTGTTCATTTTTTAGTGTGCTTGAAGTTTTAGTATATGACACAGTAATAGCCATGGTGATAAGTAATTGAAATGGCTTTGGTTTAGAAGGAATATCCTTGTGGCTGCAGTTTTGTTTGTGGCTTAGCTTTTGTGATTTCACGTCTTATATGTGTTTGCAAAATGCAATAGTCAAGCAATTGGCATGTGTTTGTTATTTGTTTTATCTCATTGTTTTCATCACTCAAGGTTCTCTTTTCCATTGTTGTGATCAGCCCTCGAGGTTAGTGTTAATCGAATTATTTTCTACTAGGTAGCAGTTGAATATGAATAATGTAAACTGCAAACTTAGTGTATGATAAATAATTGTTTAGCTGAACTATTATGTTCCACTAAGAAAAACATCGTTTTGAAGGTTTGAATTTGGTTAAAGATGGGGAAGAAGCGAGTTTTGTTGCCGGCAGATGAAGTTGACATGAGGGCTGAGAAATACGATCCTGAAGTAATCCAAGGTTCAGATCACACTTCACCAATAACACATAGATGCATACATAAGAAGTGTTATGAGCATATTACAGATTTCTATGCTTGCTGTACCTTTGTTTGTCAATTTTTGTTTTCATTCTTCATTTTTTGATTTTCATGAGGGTTGCAAAAGAAAGGGAGAAGGTGGTTGATTTTAGCTGATTTTTTTTTTGTGAGGTAAAATGGTGCTTTTAGAGGTGCTCTTTTGTTAGTTTTGTTTGTTCTACTCTTAGCTCTCGCTGTTATGTTTAAGCTTTGAACTGGTTCATATAATCACTTTGGAGATAACCCTTTTTTCTTATTATTGTTGCCTTAGTTAATTTTGCTCTTTCTACGTTATATTTTTGCTACTTTATTAGTTGAGGTGGAACCTATTTTGTTTTGGATGGATTCGTTCAAATGTGCATGCTGGGGTTAATATTCTGCCATCTATTGTAAAGTGCTGAAACATAGTTTAATTTGGGTCCTTGGTATTATCTTGATGAATTTGGAGAGTTGTTTGTTGATCTCAGAAAATGAAGTTTCTAGAAAATATGCGCAAAATACTTTTCTAATTGCACACTTCCTTTTCGTTGAGGTGTTACATTCATTTGTTTACAGATTGATTTTTTGCTCTGAAAGTGTTTAAAATAGTAATCACATTTAGTTTAAACTAATATTAATTGTAACAAACTTACCTGCAAAATTCTGGGTTTAACCCTCCCTAAATGCACATGTTGTGTTTGAGTCAATTCCTCTTAGAGCTGTTGTGACTACAAAAGTTTCCCATAAAGCAGAGGTCTGGCTCAATTCTCATTATAATCAACTGCCCTACAAATAGGCTGGAATTGAGTCACTTAGAGTGCGACATTAATGCTTGGGTCACTTCGGTTTACTTCTGAGTCCTGAGGTAGCCTATCATTATTGATTAATTCATATGTATTCCCTATGATCTTCATAATTTCAAATTAGTTTTCATTAGTTCAGGGGTCTGTCTGGTTTATTGATTCTAGCTGATGGTATTATTATAATTGTTGAAATTCATTCTATGGTAAGAAAGTATTTTTATTTGTGCAGGTTACAGTTGATAGCCTGAGAGGAAAATTTGTTAGCATTTATTTTGTGCTGCTCCATAGATTTGGTGACTGGGAAGAAGAGGCCATCCATATGATAGATGCATGCGATGAACTATCCCGTACCAAGGGTGATTTTGAGATTATTTTGATACCTGTTGTACCTGCAGGAGATAGAGGAGAGAGGGAGGACTTATTTAACCTGTGTTTATCCAAGATGCCGTGGCTTGCCGTCCCATTGGCAGACATAGAATTGAGGTCTCACCTGACAGAATTGGCAGACTCTTGGAGAATCCAAACTTTGTAAAATATGGAGTGGATTGCTATCCTTTCACATCTGAAAGGATGAGTGAGGTGGAGGATGAGGATTTCAATGCCAAGAGGATGATGTGGCATGAACTATCTTTGCAAGCTCTCTTGGCTTCACCTGACCGCGACTACGTAATTTTAAACCGTGGGGAGATGCTCCCAATAATCCTCCCCCTCGAATGATGTTACCTTCAGTTGATGATGCACCTCCAGTTCAGTCAAATCTGGCAAGGTCGTGGTCATTTTCTCTACCTGACTTGGAAGATGACATAATGAGGGATGCTGAGTGCAACCAGTTTGAACAGGAAGGTTCCATGAATACAGAAGAGATGATGACAGAGGCCGATATCACTGCCAGTGAGTCTCATTTCAGAGTGTGAGGCACCAGAAAGATGATAATGGCATTTCTCATATTCCATCAAGTGATATGGTTGATGATATTGTAGAAGCAACTAGCTCAGTTGTTTATTTGTGGCCTTCTATGAATGAAGTAAAGATGAATTGCTTTGACCTTGATTCTGGATCTGTCTATTCTGTCAAGTGAGAGGCTTGAATAAGCCTGATATTCTCTATATCTGGGTAAGGAGAGAGGCTCCATTTGCAGTGATGGCATGTGTGAGGATAGTCATATCCAATGGGATACAGTTGGCTATAACTTTCTGGTTGAAAAGGATTTGGCAACAAATTCCATTGTTCAGGTAATTGATCCACCTTAAAGTTATGTTCTTGACTATTACCAATATTTTGGCATGGTTATACACAACCGGATGTATATGGAGATCTAATCTTACATAATCTGCATGCTTTATCTACTTGGATTTTTTTATAATGTGAAACTAGCCCCGTGAATCTGGAGAACTTTAGTACACAGGAAATTAATTTCCTGGATCACATTCTGTCATAGTATTTGCAGTCTTTGTTAGTAAATTTTAGACGCTGAAAGGAGGGAGAAAATATAGGAGAGAAAAGGAATAAGCTGAGGGTGTTTATAATAGTGTATCTTTTGTGTAAGTAAAGATATAAAGCACATTAATATAACTTATCAAAAACAAAAGTACACAAATATCATTATTACAAGTTCAATGTGCCACAGACATGAAACAAATTATGGGAAATTTGATTTGATGGTCAACTGATATACAAATGACTCTGTTGCTTGTATCTATTTTTTATTTTATAAGAAAACCATGAATCTGGAGAACATTAGGATTATGGGAAAATGATTTTCTTGATCATACTAGCTTGATGTTTTAGCGGTTGGATATGTGTTGATAATTGTGTATTACTGATAATTATTGCAAAGAGTCCTTAGGTTATGTATTATTTTTCAAATTTTAATCTAATTTTTAGTTTCGCCGTGCCTTTAGGCACGGGTTATCCCTAGTATGAACACAAACTTCAAATATATGAATTTAAAAATAAATCATGATATAACGAATCAAGTTACCAAAATATTCATTTAAAATAAAATTACAAGTCAGCGTACGTAATTAAAGAAGAATTTAAGTAAATAACACATAAGAATCCTCCATAATACTATAAAAATAAACGCACAACATTTTTTTGATATAACGACGGTTTTAACCGTCACTATAGATCTATAATAACGATTTTATATGAAAATATTAAAAAGTACTATGAAAATATCTATTTTCTTTTTTAATTGAGCGATTTCATAAGACAGTAATTCTAAACCATAGGCTAGCTAAATGTTACCAGAAATTGAAACTTTGGTTTGAAGTGTTCAATTATCTAATTTCCTAAGTCATATACAAACACCCCAGTATCATTATAACCATAATACTCATCAATAAAATAGACGCAAACCAAGCCTCTTTTGATACAGTGGTTAAGTCCACTTTTTGATAATCAGGAGGTCTTGAAATTCATTCCTGTCAAAGGCAAGAATGTTAAATTTATACCAAACTAGCAAAAAAATAAAAATAAAATAGACACAATTTGGCTTGAAAATACTCCATCAGTAATTGGAGCAAACATTGGTTCATTCCATGCCAAGAAAAGGGCTTGTTGATCACCACCACCTTCAAAACCTACTAACTTCTTCCCACTCTTTGTTGCTCAAATTCAACTCGAAAACATGCAAATTAATAGTATTAATTAATTAATTCTAAAGTCCTTTCAACCATCAAAAGTTTCCCAATCTTTGATTCCACCAAGTATAATTGGCGGCGTAATGCACTAGAACTAGCCCTAGTTGCCCTATTCTCAGCCATAATTAATTTGGTTCATCTTCGGACAGACAATGTTTATGCTACTATTTGTAATTTCATTATCATAGACAGAAAACTCACCATTTTTCGTAATGGTGCAAGACTGACCCTTGTAAAAAATCGTGTCCTGGAATGAAGACGAAGAAGAAGGTTCTTCAAGATATTCCAACTCTTAGTAGGCTTAGATTCATCGAGTTTAGAAAAGGCTAGGACTAACGAATTATTGTACCGCGAATGTTTTCATAGGGCAAACACAATGCATTTAGAATCTTTAAGAGATGTTGATGAGATGAATTTGATTCGACAATGAAACTTTAGTCTAAAAGGTAATGGTGGAAGTTGGAGACGAATTCTTGAAATAGGGTTATAAAGTTAAATACCACTCCAGTAATAAACTGATGATATTAACGAGATCCCTAAAAGTAACCATCCACCATAAGAAAAATAAATCAGCATACGATTATTGAAATCGTCATCGAATGGTGATACAAAGGATTATTGTAAGGTACTGCAAAAGTATAGGAATGCATGTGACAAGATGGGCTTTATATTCAATGATGAGTCATGTGGGTGGAAAATATATGCTTCCAAGATGCAAAAGAAAGATACATTATAAGTAAAAATATACCCTTTAAAAGGGCACACATGTAGTAGGCAGTTCAAGATCCCTAGTGTGAATTCAAGTTGGCTAGCAGTGAGGTATCTTAATGATTTCAAGATGAATCCTAAGATGCCTCAAACTAAATTTTGTGATAAGGTATGGAATAACTACATTATTAATATAATTGAGCCTCAAGCCTATAAGGAAGATAAAATGATAATGACATCCATTGTTGATAATTTAAGAGAACAATACAACAAGTTGTGGCACTACCAAGCTAAATTAAGAAGGCTGAATCCTGGTTCTACAATGGAGAAAAAATGTGAAGCTGGTTCATTGTTAGAATGTAAACTTGTGTTCCAAAGATTTTATTATTATTTAGGTGGGTTCAAGGAATGCTTCAAATATTATAGACCAATCATTGGGTTGGATGATATATATCTCAAAAACACAAATGGTGGACTTCTATTGAATGCAGTGGGGATTGATGGAAACAACAACTTCTATCCATTTGATTATGCTATTGTCGAGGCAAAAAACTATGAGACTTGAAAGTGGTTTATGGAATACATCATTGAGGATGTTGAGATACTAAATGACCATGGCTGGACCATAATGTCAGACAAGTAAAATGGATTAATTAAGGTTATTGAAGGGTTAAATCCAAATGCTAAGAACACGTTCTGCTAATAGCATTTGTATGCCAATTTTGCAAATGAATGAGGGTCTAAAGGAGATGTTATGAGAATGTACAAAGGTAACAAATGTTGGAAACTTTGATGAAGTTATAGAGGAACTAAGGAAAGCATATTTTGAAGCACACAAATGGTTGGAAGAAAAGTTACCCCATCAATATTCAAGGTTATACTTTAATCCTTACCAAAAGTGTGACGTATTGACTAATAATTTAGTGGAGAGTTTTAATGGAAGAATCAAGTTGGAAACCAATATTTTCAATGCTTGAAGATATCAGAGAGTTACTGATGAATATGTGTCACTTTATAAGAAACCTATATAATAAACTGTAGGAAAAAATAACACCAAATGCATAGATATTAAAGGACTCTAAATTTTTTGTTAGAGAATGCATACTTGAGCCATCTGATGAGTTTAGGTTTCAAGTTAGGACAACATCACAGGAGAAATATGTTGTTGATTTCGAAGATTTATTTTGTAATTGTAGGAAATGGGAAATCATAGGGATTTCTTGCAAACATGTTGTTTCTTATATGTATTACAAATGTTTAATCCTCTAAACTATGTAACTGATCTTTACCATATCAGTACTTACAAGAAGACTTTGAAATTCCATAGCCTCAATGAGTTCAAGTAACATATGGGAGTCTGAGAAACTTAATATGTCACTTAGGTGTAAGGTTTGTTAGCAATATGGCCAGAACACACCATAAAAGGGAAGTTGAAAAAGAAGCTAGTAGAGAAACTACTAACACTAAGGAAGCTAGGAAAGGTATGAACATTAGGCTGGACTCATCACTGCAGGAAGAGCTGAAATTGACTCAGGCTTATGGTCCAAGTCAACACACATAGGAAAAACCACTGTAGGGGAAGCTTGCAAAACTCTCAGTAAAAAAACTCTAATTTATTTTACTTTATTTTATTTTTAAATGTCATAAGAAGTGTGATTTTAATCCTACTATATTTATTGTATGTATAGGTGAAAAGAGACACAACTTCAATGGTGAAGTCAGTTGCACCTACCTCAATTCTAGTTATAAATGAGGCCTTTAATGCTGCCAATATTGTATCTCCATCCCAAGTAAGTCTTATTAACTTATATATATTTTGCAATCTTATACATTTATTTCTGTATATATGATAATTGAAGTTGTATTTATTGTATAGGTTAAAAAACTCAAGGCACCATTTCTTTCAAGGCCACTACTGATTCCACATAGAGCAAAAACTGCTACTATTAGAGTTCTAACACTTGGAATCACAATCCCTGATAGAAATTAGCTATGTGCAGGTGTGCCTCAAACCCAAGAGACATTTAGTGGTATTCCAATCTTCAATATAAAAGAGAAAATTTTTGTCACCGTTAACAACCTAAGATAAATTATAAAAGAGAATGACAATGATGGTGCAGGATTATCCAAGACAAAAGGGAAGAATAAGTACTAACCAGTGGTTATGTGTTGTGTGCACATTTTTATTTTATTAGCACTTAATATTATTGTGGCGCCCCCAAATTCGGGTACATTTACCCTCAGATTCAGTGCTCAAAATCCAACACAATCACACATCTATTTTACCCATTATATTTGATAGCATCCAACATTACATTATTTCTTACAAAACTTACATAAACAAAATCCAGGTTAACTAACCTTAACTATTACATCATAAACTTAACCAAATATATGTTAGAGTTGATGCCCTAGAGGCTAATTATTTGATGTAATTGCTTAACATTTTTGATATTATATTTGATTGAATAAATGGATTATTTTATTATGATTTCATTTACTATGTTATATAAATGTTAGCATAATAAAAGTCCTTAGAATAGTGATACAAATTATATAGCTTCAAGTATGTGATTTGAACATGAGATTATATAATTACAATTAGTATCATTGCTCTTAAATGTCCCTAATCGAGTATCATTGTTAATGGGACAACAATGATGCATTGAGACTAGTATGTGGATTGACTGGTAGCCAAATCTCATTGGTTATAAATATATGAGATATTTGAGTCAATGCATAGGTACATGTTAGAGAATAATGTACTGGACTGACCCATCATGAGAATTCTACGTGGAGCATTATGCAAAGTGTCATAAGAAATTCTCATAGTGACAATGATGTAATGATCCTCCGACCTGAGATAACTATATTATTAGACGAGAATTTATGTACTTTGATATCATCAAATGTCACCTTTAATAAGGTGGACAATAAAGGTGATTATTGGGTACATCATAAATCGTGTGAGAAATATGAGTGATCTAGATGGAATTTAACTCTCCTATATATTAGAGGTGATATCCATAGGCCTCTTGATTGAGTAGGACTATGAAATGCATGGTCATGCTCAAATAGTGATTTGTTTCACAAAGTCTATTCATTGATCAAGAAAACTCACATTAAATTATGAAGAGTATGACATTTTCCATGCCTCGAGTTTAATCTAGGATGTCAAGGTTAAAAAGATTAAATTGCATTGAAACATTGGTCACGAAAAGGTTGCATCGAATCACCGATCTTATTATTATTTGGGTAGCAGTGATGCATTACTAGATGCCACTCACTGTTTATAATTTTATAATATGATTTTAAAATTATTGCCAACATAATAATAACCTATAGGGCCACACACTTAGAACGTATTTAAAAAATTAATTAATTTAAATTGTAAGTATTTAAATATGTCAATATGATTGATAGTATTTAAAATTACGAATTTAAATTAATAGGATAATTTATATATATGTATATTAATTAAGTTAGACTTAATTAAGATATAATATATATAAATTCAGATTTTATTTTTCTTATTAAATTAGATTTTGGTTAATTCCTATTAACTACTATATATATGATATATCAGTAGTCTCAATCACGTAAGGAACAAAAACAAAAACCCTAGCCGCTTTCAGAAAGAGGCTAAAGAGAAAAATAATTCGAGAATCCTGATTTTGGTGGCTAGTACTGCAGTTCCTTTTGCTGCAGATCGTGGGACGATTCGCAGAGCGTTCATGTGGATACCGTAGAGACGCAGTCGTTGGATTGCGTTGAGGATTCGAGGCTGCTTTAGAATTCACCAGCGTCTCCATTCAAGCTTACATAATCGGTAAAATAAATTCTGAACCTCTGATTAATCTGTTTTCGCATGGATTCTGTTTTAGAATTTCAGAAATTTTTTTAAATTTCGCTGCTTTCACTGTGTCGAAATCCTAACAATATATACAATGATTACTGTTCAAAAGATAGATCGTCTAAAAGTCTATTTGTGATCCTTCTCCTTGCCTTTATTTGTACTTGTCCCTTCAAACTTCTCGTTCTTAACTGAAAATGTTTAGTTACGCAAGAGTGAACAATTACATTGCCCAACAAGTATAAAACAGTTTTAAAACAAAACATTTCATATAAGAAATAAATATTTACCGAAACTTTCAACAGTTGAACAATAACTGTGAAGTAGTTTGAATAATTAGTTCTCAAAATATTTCATTGACTTTTGAAATCATAAACATTACTGAGGGTCACGAGACCTTGAACTTCTTCATAGGTTAACAAGTATCTCTACTGCAACCTTTAACAATCATAAAGAGTATAAACATCTTTATCGTACGTTAAATGATCAGTCTATTGTACTTATGTATTGTGCACAAACATATTAACGCATAAGCGTAAATCGGAATTATAGTATATGATAAACTTTTCTCCTTTATAAGGGTTGTTCGTCTTAGTTTTCATCATTTGAATTCGCACCAAAACAATTTGATTTTGTTTAGCTTTTAAAGAAAACATGGATTCCATAAGTATATATTAACATTTGTCTAGCCAAATCGAGTAGCATAGACTTACAATAACAGTTCGCAATTGAATGGAACTTTAAAATATTTACTCAATTCGATATTTGAATAATGTCTTTCAAAGATGCATAATTATGAATACATCATAATTAAACAAAATCATTTACAAACATAGTTAAAATACTTGTCTTATAGTCGTTTACGCCATCTCTTATCTTTGTCAATCACCGTATGACCTATATATAATAAGGCGGGTTATTAAATAGCTAAACACATTCATTAATCTCATTCAAAGCTTAGTATTCTTTTAATTAAATTAGTTTACTAATATTTGATTCATTCTTCAATTTGATTTAACATCTCATATATAGGTTAATTTATACATTTAAATACATTCTAAGTTGGATTACATAACCTAAATGCACAACACTTAGAAGAAAACTTGAAAAACTACTTTTGCAGTCATGGGCCCAAGAGCATGAATGGCGCGCCCCGACGCATGCCCTGTTCTAGAAAATTTTTAGATTTTGTTTCCAACATGCTATCTTCCAACTTGAATAACTTGTTCATCTCAAGTCTAAATAACTTAAATTTTGGAGTCTTTAAAAACTTCTTTAAGTTATGAAATGAAAAGCTCAAAAATATGCATTTAGTATGATTTTCGATTTTATACTAAAACTGCTAGAAAATCATAAAAATGAGTTTTGACTTGATTTTATTCACTCATTTAACTTGAGTTAACTTCTAACTCGTACATGCACAATGAATACACATAGATTATTATCCCAAAACTCATGCTCTAGCAAACCAATTTCATTAAGGATTTTTATCAAACATGTTATGTACATGCGTAATAAACCTATCATTTTCATGTATTCAAAGTAAATCTCAGCATTTCCCACTAACTCCTTTCACGCATAACATAATATATATATATATATATATATATATATATATATATATA